>JASDQU010243450.1:20719-42690 GCA_032191745.1 Picea mariana | reverse complement strand
TATATATATATATATATATATATATATATATATATATATATATATATAATTTTTATTATGATAAGATGACAAGGGAACATATTTATTAACTATTTTATGTAGAATCACTACCTACGACCCAAAAAAAGAGAAAGAAAGCATTTATGTAGCATGGCCAAATAGATCAGACCAACTTTGTTTGGAGCATATTTACTGGAAGTGGATGAGATGAGATATTATATGATCGTTTATGCAAAATCACTTTAGAAAAATGATAAAATCACTTATATATAAACATTATATTATTTTCTAAAACAATATTATTACTGTATTGATATTGGTAAGGTTTGTGATTTCATTATATCAAGATGTTTTGGTTTAAGTGTATCCATTTCAAACTTTCATTTAACTCTATTAAACACTAATAGTTTACCACATAAATGCAGTGTACCCAATACTACTTTTACATAAATGCAGTATATACTAGTTGACTAAAACCAATCTTGGAAAAGGAGGATATACATCCAATCTCTCTATCCCTGTGTCAATATGTCAGCATTCAACTCTACTAAGTCAGTCTTCTTCCAATCCAATCACTCTATCCACTTGCACTTACATGTTTAATTGACAAGGAGGATGGTTGAAAGCACATGAATGGGTCTGTCAAATCAGTCAACTTCAAAAGAAACTCACTAATGGATTAGACCCTGCAGAATTATTTTATGAGACTCTATTTGAAACTCATATATTCCAGTTCAAAAGTTGATCTGAACAACATTACGTGATATATACAAATTAAGAGTCAGGTCGAGCACCTCTTGGGATTTCTCTCTATTCCTTTCCTATATGTTTTCTTACGTCCATCCATTGTAGCAATAGCATGTGTGTAACCTGCTAAATGCATGGATCCATACAGATAGGGAAACATAATTTCTAGGGCACCGAGAAGAGAATGAATAGTAATGATTTCAGAAAGAGAAACCCCAGGTTTATAGTGATGGGTGTATAACTTCCCCGCACCTCTCGCATGCTAAGAGAGCACTCTACCATCTAAGCTACATTACATAGCATCAACCATCTTTCTATTGCCCCATTTCCGATTCGCAATGGCCGCATCCACCTCCACCGCTGCTAATCCCAACAACAATTACTACTCCGACTATGATGTGTTCTTAAGCCATTGTGGTCTCGATGTAAAGAAAAATGTTTTGTTAGTTTTCTGTACCGTCAGGATCAATTGCTTCTGGTTTCTCATCAGGATCGGTCATTTCTGGTTTATTATCAGGATCAGGATGGAACGTCGGTATTTCATCTATTGCTAAAGATAGTATTTTCTTCAATGATATTGTAACATCAATTCTACAACCCCTGGAGCTGGCACGTGAGATTTTTTTTTGTCTTACTCAAACCCCAAAATAAGAAAAGAAAATAAAATATATATCTTCTTCATTTATACGTTTCGAGATCGTTGCACACTATATTGAAGCCCTTATTTCTTTCTAAATGAAAAGTAAATGAGACTGCTGATAAGGATGAACACAATTTTTTCTCCAAACTTCCTTCATCAAGGTTATCCCCGCAACTGATGCCTATTAAAAAAAGAAATAGTGGAATCTGGGGCAGTGGTGAAATGGGAAAATAGAGCCCTTATTTTACTCTGCTCCCCACAAACACAGATGAGTCCATATAGAAATTTATGTTCTGGTGAAAAAGCATTATGAAACCCACTTACAAAGATAGAGAGACGCATTTATGATGTATGTAGTCCCTCCCTTTCCGATTAGGTGGTGTTATAAAAATCGCCTCTGTCCAAGTGGCTTTTTTATTTTTATTTTTTTCTGTTGGATATGTTGATTCAGAATGGTGCTTCAATGAGCTAGTGAGAATGTTAGAGACACTGGAGTTACAGGCTGTGACATAAGCCATAGTTTCCAGGTCGATTCCTCCCCTCAACACTCCTCTCTATCACGTAACCTACACAACGAATTGTTTTTGGCTTTCTTTCTCGGGTGGTGGATCCAATACACAATCTTGGGTAGGGTTGACCATGGCCTCTATTAGCTCATAGAGCATGTCCTAGACTGGCCTACATGGGGTTGGGTGTCACTGATGGATGAACTACAAGATTCACTGGAGTTGTGATCAAAGCTAATCTGCAGTTCTAGTTTTATTGTTTTGTGGCATGTCGAGCTCTACGAAGATGATAGTAAACGATTCTGGATAAAGGGACGTAAATTTTCTATGCGAGGTCTCTTGGGAGATGAAACATATTCAAGTTGTTTTGATGAAGGATCTTTGGTGATCTTTCGATTGGCTCCACATGAATACCATCGTTTCCATGTTCCTATCAATGGTGTAGTCGGGAAGTTCATTGAGATTCCTGGCCCTTTATATACAGTGAATCCTATAGCTGTAAATAGTAAATATTGCAATGTATTCACTGATAAAAAGTGTGTAGTCTACATTATCTCTATTGAAGAATTAAAAAATATGGCTTTTGTGGCCATTGGAGCAACAATGGTGGGTAGCATTACATTCACCAAAATTTGAAGGCGATTTTCTGAAGAAAGGAGATGAGTTTGGTGATTACGATGGTTTCTTAAGGGAAAAAGGAATGTAGTTCCCTAAAACCCATATCCCTTATGCTCAAGCCCCCTCCCCTCATCGACCCAAAAGGATGTCTAGAACCAGACATTTCTGATAATAATAGCACTTTTAGAAGCAAGAAACGATTATGTCCACACTTAATCTTCCTTCCATGCATAGTCAATTCATGGATAGCTAAAGGGTAAGAAGATATTCAATTTTTATTTGTAGGTGGAAGTTGGAATCCTTTATCTACAAACCCTCTAATACCATCATCACTGGTTCCATGGAATAGGAGTAGTGTGGGAGCCACGGGACTAATCAAATCCCTCTGAGTTTCTACAAACTTGATTTGTAATTTCAGGATGTGGACCCTTTGGATCCTCGTCATAATAGGAAGAATTTCATGTAACAGTTGTATAAACTTTTCAGTCCTTTCTTTAACATGCATTTGTAGAAGGTTCCTCAGATATATCAACAGTAGATGCTAGACTAACAATAAAACACTTAGTAGGTAAAATTTACTGAACTGGATCATGCCTAAGGAAGTATCATAAGACAATAAACCTGCAAATATTTGGATGCAGTTTCTCTTTCTGAATCAAATTCTATGATTGATGTCTCTCTTGTGTGATCATGTAATTTCAATCTCTCTATTTCATTTTCAGTTTAAGTCCATATGCCTCCCACAACTCTTTTTTTGTCGCTTTTTCTTTTACTATCTTAACACATATAGAACAGGGATTTGTTGTATAGTTTTGGGTAGCATTTGAGAGTACACGAATGTCCACAATTTAATTTTTTTGGGGGTAGACTTGCATACAGTTCAAATTCCTCTTTCTCGTAGCTCACCAGCACTTGAAAACATTTGTATGTTGACAGGCCTAAAATGTGTAAGTTATCTCCTTGTTGTAGAATATTGTTTCCTCCTTTGTTGCCTCTTTCCCGCAGCATTGGAACAAAAATTGGACGGTTAGCCTACACTCTGGATGGTCTCCATGGTGACATGTTCTTTGACATTGGTGATTCCAGTTAAGAATAGCTTTGCAAAGCCTTTCACATAGCAGAGGGTGGAAGGAGTTCACATCTGAATTACAAATTGTAAAAGGCAAATAGTAAGGGTGTCTTTGGCAATGCATATAGCTAAATGGTAAGAAGACATTCCACCAAAAATCAAAATCCAAGCATGCACAAACAAAGTTATCGAGATCCAAGGCCCCAAAATGCTAAATTTGGTTCAAAAGAAGCAATATTGATAAAACATGGGATGGTTTTCATATTTCCTTGGTTTCAATCAGGGGCACAAATTATCCATTACTTTTGGCACATAAGTTATTTTGAAACTCAGTGTTCAATACACATCGCATATTGTCCATTTTTAACTCTCATGATATAAATTAGATTATACTAATTTTAAGAGGACAGGTTATATTTAGTAACTAGAATATGGTTGTGCAAAGGGCTCATAGGCCTCAAGTGTTGCAGCTTGGCTCTGATATCAAATTTAACACCCATCGAGGATTCTATACAACTAATTTTTCATTTTATACATATGCAATAACAACTTTGCTTTAACATAATTTCATTTCATTTACACAATTCTCCTACATTTGCTCAACGATAAATCTAAATAGCATGATGAAATAAGTAATAGATTAACTCTAATATTTGCAACTTAAAACAAAAGTGTATAGAAAATATCAACAACAAATACCATTGAAAAATACCTCTTCCTTAGTTTGTTGAATCTCATCAATTGCAATGTAGTCTTAGGCGCTTCCAAGCATTCTTTTCCCGCTTTCCCAGAGTGAAACAACAGAATCCTCCCTGCCAACTAGGAGCCTAGCTGACTTACTAGCTCTAAGAAACCTTTCGGTTTCTTGGCCCTCCGTGCCCGTGACACCAAGAACAACAAAACACAAATGCTCAAAGAAAACTATAACAAGAATTATATCTTCCAATAATTTCACAACCTCTCATCATGCTCAAACCTCTCCATCCTCCCCCTCCTCTCTATTTATTCTCCCTATTTATCAAGTTTCCATACACACTTCCCCAAGTCTCCTCAACCACCCTCATTATTATCCATCAACCTCACTTATCTAGATATTTTGGGAAAAATATTAAAATAAAACTTAATATAAATGACTTGCATTAAACAATAATAAATAAAATAAAAAGTCTTTATTCTCTTGCTAGCTAATAAATGTTATTTGATAATTTTCCCTAAAATGTACATAACACCCCACCATGCTCATTTAATTCATCACACCCACCATCTATCAAAGTCAAGAAGGTATTTAATGCTTCTAGAAATTTGTATGCAATATAATTTACATATTCAATAAACATTCAATTAAATAGTTAATAATTTACTTTAATAATTAATACATTAATTACTTATACTAGTGTACATGGGTAGGGTATGTGTGTGTAGCTGGCGGACACATATCTCATGCATGTACTAACGATAAACAATCATTGCCTCTAGTAGATAGTTCCTATATGATCACCAAGACATGTAGGACAACAAATCAAGTAATGCATCATTTAATAATCTTAACGAACTAAATTACACCAATTCATCAATAACTCATTGTCACACTTAAAATATCGTTAGGAAATCAAAGAGGGTTTTAAACATGGTAGGAATCAAGTGAGTAAACAATAGTGGCATATCTAATCCCCATTCAGTATTCTCAACTAACATCAAAGCATCCTTCCTTCCTAACCTACTTCCATCTTCCATCCTATCCTTTCCTCTGTTGGACTAAGATGGAGTGTCAACTATATTGACCTAACTCCAGATAGATCCCGTAAGTGGAAGTGTCATACATATTGACCAAGCTTACCCAACAGGAAACTAGCAGTCGCCATCACATGTCTAGGGGAGCGTGACTTCACACAACCCTCCCACGGCTCTAGGTTTCGGAGGATAAATGGTGGGAAATACCTCCACCCCTCCTTATAGAACTAGGGTCAACACCCTATATCAAGCCATACTGTGCAATTATTGTTCTTAGAGTCACATCATCAAACAATATCTCTGGGAAAGTTGTGTGTCCTGTCAAAACCACACTCACCACAAATCATAGCAATATTTTGATTCATAAATTAAATAATAAGTACAACATATAGCATATACTATCTTTTTGATGTCTGCGACATCCCAGTTACCTCAATACTATAGTCATTTGGCTATCACATAGCTCATCATCCTGTAGGTTAGTTCACCAATAACAGATATTGATGAAGATACATCACAATTTTATATAAGAATCCATATTTTCATTGACGCTCAATTAAGAAATGTATTCCTATTTACATCATGCATTACATCTATTATACATTCATAACATAACTTGAATCGGTATACAGGTACTGAAATTACCCATTTTAATTTTCATGGTTAAATAATCAAATAACTATCTCTGTCATGAGGATATATCATGTAACATACAAATAGGTCTAGAGGTACACATCTCAATGTCTAACAAAGTCTAACTGACTCCAAACGAATGCTAAACTTTGAATTATTAAGATTAGTAAACAATAATGTTCTAACTACCTAAGGTCAAAATATGGGGCATTACACTCTGGAGTCCATGAAAATGCATCCTTCTTAGTTAGTGTCATTAAAGGTGCTACTGTTCTTCCATAGTTCCGAACAAACTTGCGGTAGTAACCTGTCAAACCCAAAAATCCTCAAAGATTCTTCAATGTTTTGGGAATCGACTAGTCCATCATGGCCTTAATCTTGTTAGGGTCTACCTTGACACCTTCATGAGGTACAATATGACCCAAATAATCTACCTCCTTTACTCCAAAGAAACATTTGGATGCTTTGGCATATAGTTGTTGCTCCTTTAGTAGTTGTAGCACCTTGTCAACATGTCGCACATGATCGTCTCAATACTTGCTATTGATTAGTATATCATCAAAAAATACTAACACAAATTTTCGAAGGAAGGGCTTGAAAATGGAATTCATCAACCCTTGGAATGTGGAAGGTGGATTTGTAAGGCCAAAAGGCATGACCAAAAATTCATAATGGCCTTCATGAGTTCGGAATGCTTTTTTTGGGATATCTTCTTCCTTCATTCTAATCTGATGATACCCTGAACGAAGATCCAATTTTGTGAAATAGATTGCTCCATGTAGTTCATCTAACAATTCATCAATGACGTGAATGGGATGTTGGTTACTGAGAGGGGGGGTGAATCAGTAATAATGTAATTATAATCCTTTTTCTTCAAATGTTATATCAATGTAGAATTATTATCCAATAATAAGAAGTAATAAATAAAAAATCACACACATACACAGTACACCAGTGTTTTACGTGGAAACCCAAATTCCGAGAAAACCACAGAATGATTTTTCTTATATGTCTTGAAGAATTACATTCATTGGAAGCACTAACTTCCTTTGTTTTCTAGCTGCAACTGGAAGGAGGATCCAACCCCCTAGTTTCTCAGGCTACAACCCAAGGGAAGATCCAACTCCCCAAATCTCTGGCTATAACCAGAAGGAGGCTACAACCCCCAATGTTCTCTGGCTACAACCAAAAGGTGGCTACAACCACCTGTCCTTGCCCTGTCCTGCCACCGTGAAGTAGAAGTAGAATGATGGAACCACTGTCACACTATCACTGTGAGATATACCACTATAAACCTGTACCAATAAATCTGAACCATGCATCAACCATGCATCAATCTGTACCTCAACCTGTACCAAAAAAATGTGCATCAACCATGCACCAACATGTAATCAACATGTACCATAAACAAGTGCATCAACCATGCACCAACCTGTAATCAACCTATACCATAAGCAAGTGCATCAACCATGCACCAACCTGTAATCAACCTGTACCATAAAAAAGTGCATCCAACCATGTGCCAAGTATGTACCAATCATGTGTCAACTACTCATCAATTATGACTCATCAATATGTACCAACATCATCAATTATACACCTCATGTATGTGTGCCAACTCATCAACTACTTGTCTCAACCATGTACTCGACATGTACCTCAACCAAAATCCCTCATCAATTTCATCATCCAAATCTGATTTGTAGCTCTATAATAGACCTGGTTTATATGATCACATTCTTGCAAACCTTCTTTAACTTTAAAAACAAGAGACTAACATTTTCATCAAACTTTTCTTTAGTCTCACATGCCTAGTTTTGGATTAGTCAAAAACCCTAACTTGAAGTAATCATAACTTTGAACTTGTAATGTATAAAGATATGAAACTGATACAAAATGTTATTTAGTGTGTTTTATGCAATTTCTCCAAGTGGCACTACTTGGAACCTCTCAGAAAAGGATTTATAGTAAAAATGGCATACCTTGCTGAATTCTGGCTTATTCTAGAGAGCGACCTTGTAGAGCGTTCCCTGCACAAAATATTTGATGAAATGATATGAAATTGTTACATAGAATACAAAATGAAATATCCTAACCAACACAATTTGTCTCACTGAATTTGGATCTGTTATGAAGAAGTTGTGATGTTTTTACTCGAAACACCTGATTTTGACTAGTTTCAGGACTGGCCACAAACCCTATTTTCCACAGAGTGTAACTCCCACAATACAATGACCCACAAGTTGCATGTTTGACCACACATACTTGGATATTTTTTGTCACTTGCATACCAATTTCAGGATCAGAATCATTATAGAAAAAAAATTATAGCGAAAATGGTGAGATGACCTGAAAATAACATACCTTAGAAAGCACCATCAAAAGAATTTATCCTTCCTTGCATTTCGGCCTTCTTTTCTTCACTTTCCTCAGAATTTCAGCTTATTTATCATTTGTATACCTCAGACACATATAGATATTCAATATGCTCAAGTGTGTTTCAATTGAGAGAGCCTTGCCTCTTATTTATACTCTCCAAGTAGCTTCCGTAAAAACATCTTCTAGTTCACTTGGCCCCACTTTCCTTATTTTAGGGTTGGGTCCACTTCTAATTTCTCCATTAAAATTATTATTGAAATAATTTATTTTGTATTCACTTTGAATTATAATACACTCATCACTTCACTTTATTATTTAACTTTCAAAATCTCTTAAACCACTTTGATTACTTTGACCTTTTGGGGCTTTTAGATGACATATGAGGGTCCTCCAACTTCGTAAGGCCATAACTCTCAAACCATGAGGAGTTATGTGATGTTCTACATACCACCAGAGATGGAATGACATGTACTATCCATGTAGAATAGTATTATCTGAAAATATATCATAACTCATATCGTTACCCATCAAACAAACTTGGGTCCATTACCCAAACCAGGGGTCTCCAACTTCTCATAGCCATAACTCTCTAACCGTGAGGAATTATGTGACGTTCCACACACCACCAGAAATGACATGACGATAACTATCCATCTAGAACATTTTCCCTGAAAAAATCACTTTCCTTCATCTCATTATTCCACAATTAAGCATGGGTTCTCTTACTCCACAAAGCATCTTCCTGTGAGGGATTTCACCATAAGGGGATCACTTTGGAGTTCATCCATATTTACTTCTTATCAACCATGAAAAAAAAATAATGAGTCATATTTACATCAAACACTATTGGGTCCATTACCCAAACCTTTGTGCTACGGTTCTTTCTTCAAGGGATGACATCAATGACAACCAACCTTAGTCAACAATCTCCCCCTTTGGCATTGATGGAAATACTTTGATGCAACACTGAAATCATATCACTCATGCTCCCACTGAAACCATGCCTCTGTCCTCTACATATGATAAATTTGATCCTCCTGGAACCATGCCTCTGTCCTCTGCATCTGATAAATCTCTCCCCCTTTGTCATCAATGGAAAAGGTATCTTTCCATCCAGGGTGCTCCCCCTGACAGATTGTCCTGTTATGGTGCTTCCTCGTGTACATCTAAGACATATAGGGTAAGCATTCAAAAAACATTCAAAAATCATTCATTTTTGGAGTAGAAATAACCCCAAGTCTTTGGCGAAGATATTCAAAGGCTTCCCGTGGAAGTGGTTTTGTAAAGATGTCTGCCACTTGTTCTTTTGTGCCCACATACTCAACTCTGATGTTCTTTTCTGCAACCTGTTCCCATATAAAGTGATACTTGATTGGAATGTGCTTAGTATTGGAGTGCATCACCACGTTTTTTGAGATACTGATGGCACTTGTATTATCAAAATATATTAGAATGGGCTCATCATACTCAACCTGTATATCTTTCAAAGTTTGTTTCATCCAAAGAACCTATGTACAACATGTTGTTGCTGCAATATACTCTGCCTCGGCTGTAGATAGAGATATCGATGATTGTTTCTTGCTTAGCCATGACACCAAACACTCACCTAAGTAGAACGTTGCTCCACTGGTGCTTCATCGCTCATCAATACAAGCTGCCCAATCTACATCTGTGTAGGCCATAAGTGATAGATCTTTTCCTTTTAGATACCATAATCCAAACTCTTCTGTTCCTTTGAGATATATGAAGATCCTCTTTACTGCTAATACATGTGATTCCTTTAGTGCTGCTTGAAATCGTTTCACCTGTCCAACTACCTCCATTACATCTGGTATGGATGATATCACATATAGTAGGCTACTTGCCAATCATTGACCTATATTGCCTCTGTTACACATCAAAATTACTCACTTTGATAGTGTCGCATTTTTCTCACAAGGTCGCAAGTGTCGCATGTTGCTCACAAGTGTCACAAGGAAGCATACTGCCATGATGCCTATGTCGTACCTATAACGACATGAGAAGGACACTTGAAACACCTCAAACATTTGATTTGTAAGAGGAGAAATGAGTCAGCAGGCTTGCAAACCTTTTTCCATCTGAAAGCACCTCAAAAACTGAGTTTTTGGAGGGGAGCGCTCCCCCTTACACTATCTCGGAGCACTGACGCTCCCCCTTACACTGTCAGGGAGCGTTATAAATCTCCCCTGGCCCTTTTGGGGGAGCACTATATATTTTGAGGGCACTGGCGCCCCCCTAAAGCCTACTAGGAAGCGCTACAATGCTATGATGGTCCTTTTGAGGGAGCACTACCTATTCTGGGTAGTTGTTAAGTTGTTGAGATGAATGGGGGAAGGATCCTTTCATTCTTGGAAGGCAGTTGGATTCGAATCCCTAGTCCAGCCATGATCTTAGGGTAGATCCTCAACTGAAGGAGGGAAATCCTCAACTTCCCCAAGAATATCTCAAGTGGTTAAAGCCTCTCCAAGGCTATATAAGCAAGCTTTCTAATGGTGAAAGGGGGATTGGAAATGGAGAATTACACCAAACTTATGATCTCTTAAGTGGTGTTGGAACATAGCTGATTGAGGAAGAATTGCTAGCATGAAACCTATGATCTCATAGGAAACACATAGTCATCCAAAGGAGAGTGATCAGTGAAGATGATGTTATCCAGGTTGTGGATCTTTCGAGCAAGGGTTAGACAAAGAGGACTTGATGAAGCTATCACACTCGCATCTACAATTGTAAGTACTATTGTTGTTATTCTCATTAATATGACACGCTTGGCCTGTTCCTTTCTATTTTTTGTTTGATGTTACATGAATTTATCATTTATAGATAGATCTATTTTCAAGCTAATATCAATAGAGTAGGAAGTGGTCATATCTTGTTTGTCTACATAACTCAGCAAGGAGCAAAGGATCGGAGCGCAACTCAGAGCGTGCAGGGACAAACGTCAATAAAGCGGTAGTTTTGTTATCCTTTCTTCTCATGTATTAGTTTGGATAGATTTGAAAGGAATTCAGTGTCCATGTTAAGCATTTTCTGTCTTAGAGTTAAGGTCAATCTCTTTGAGGTAATCCACCTGTCCGCAGGGAGATTTTCCTACAACAGAAATTGGCGACTCCACTGGGGAGATAGCCTCAAATCGAAACTTCTTGTTTTGATTTCTCCTCATTGACCTAGTTTTACCCCTTGATTGTTTCAGACCTGGTTCACTCCACTTTTGATTGGTTTCATGAGCTGATTGGCTCCCTACCCCATCATACTCAGCCTAATTGTCGAGATTGAATTGCAATTTTTTGGAATTTTTGACATTTTTGGGAGTTTTTGAACCTGGCGCCCCTGTCCCTGTGCTAACAGAGTGTCAGTGCTCCCTAGTAGCTTTGTACAGAGCGCTATAACGCTCCTTTCCTTTGGAAACAGAGCACCAACCCTCCTTTGGCCAATAAACCTTCTAGAATTGCTTTTTCTGGGTTTTGCCTCTGTGTCTCTCTTGTTGAGTAACCCTGTGAGTCAATGCTTCTTCTCTTCCAGCCTTGACATCTGTCTTTTTGAAGAACGAACATCTTACTATTTGAATTTTGTAGCCTTCTTCACTATTGTTATTGAGTTTTTCATGTTGATTGGAGTCCAAGACCCATGCATTGTCTTTCTCTCCTTTTAACTGAGTAAAAACCCTGGTGAAGGTCATCAAAGGCCTACAGATATCTTCATCTTGATTTTAGTCAAGATCATTGTTCTTCAATTTTTTCTTTTGGGTGTGAAGTTTTTTTTCTCTTTGATTGTTTCTTTTCTTTCGCTTTTCGTTTTTGATTACGACAAGAGGGTGTATTGTTTGTATGACTTTTGCTTGTTCTAGTTTGATTTTCATTTATACAAGAAGATAAGTAGCAAGACGAGCATTGTGTTGAATTGATCATTATTCATATGAAAACAATAAAAGCATCTTCATGATTGATTGTGCATGTTAGAAGGCATATCAAAAGTTTTAGCATCACATCAAGATTTGATTGAGAAAAAGAATTGTTTGAGGACACCCCTTATTCGTGCTTGTTAGTGAAAAGAACTCTCTCTCTCCCTTAGATAGATGTTCATCGAAAAGAAATGACTTCTTATCATATTTGATGCATTTTTGGGACTGAGTCATAATTCCATTCGTTTCACTTCCATGCACCCTTTTTGCGTAAAGAACAACCATAAAATCAACGCTAATTAAAAAGTATTTAGAACTTTTTATTTTCTAGGATCCTCCGCCAACAGTAGACTAGGCTTAGTAATTTGGATTAGGCTGTGAGCATAACTCTCCAAAGTGTCCAAAAAAAACAGTAGCATCTTGATTTAGGGAGAGTCAAATTCAATTTTCATATAAATATGCCTGGGATCCCCCTCTCACACAGGGGTTACGCACGAGGTTGCATTCGGGTGAGCTACGAGGACTAACCCTCTGTGGTTTAACTGATTGTGGTGGTTAGATCGTATTATGGGTGTCACTTTGAGGTAAATCCATAATTACTGCATGGAAGCCTTTTAGTTGATTTCAGGCTCAATACCCTACCCGTACGTTCGGATCAGACTGTTGACTGTTCCCTCTTAGGGGCTGACTGCAAATTGGTAACCTTAGCGGCCATAATATTTAGGGTCTTACACAAGGTGACGTTGACGAGAAGTCTCACTGTACCTGGGGCAGACATTGGTCAAACTCACTCGGGCTCCTTGGAGGGTAAATCCACAATTACTGCGTGGAAGCTTGCACCAAGGCGTAAGTCCGTTAAGCAGGTCGCCATTGTAACTGTTCCACCCTATCCCCACCCCTTCTGGACTTGATCACGCGACATTGGATTTTATCACCAACTATTATGGTCATCGAGAGAAGGTCCTGTTTGCTTGGTTGTGAT
Organism: Picea mariana; assembly: GCA_032191745.1. NCBI lineage: Eukaryota > Viridiplantae > Streptophyta > Pinopsida > Pinales > Pinaceae > Picea > Picea mariana. The sequence continues at coordinate 29,466 of JASDQU010243450.1, read as the reverse complement.
TCTTAGATTCTATTAGCGTATGCTGTTTCTTTCACTTAGTGGACCTTAGGTCGAGTCAGTGTTAATGGCATCGAATCCTGGGAGTACCAATGGAGGAACCCCTTCTTTTGGGGAACCTTATACCTTTCCTTCATTTGGAAACTTTGGTCCTCCATATGTTGCCACACTGAGTCTTCCAAGACTCACTATTGGATTACCAGTTTGGTTGTTCCCCACTCTGGTGATCCCAAATCCTCCCAATGTTTCAGTTGCACCTAATACTTTGGATGTCAATACACCACCCACACATCAACCTCACGTCGACTTTTCACCTTCTTCATCCTTCAAGTCTCCTTCCATTTCTCCTTCTTCGCCTAGTGAAATATCTAAAGCAAGTAGCCAAGTTGATCGGAAGAAGAAGAAACGAAAAGAGAAGACGAAGAAGAGCCCGAAAAGGACCAAGGCCCCAACAACATCAGATGTTGGCTCTAAGAAACCAGTTACTGTTAATAGTACTGGGAGTGTTGATGAGGTCAACAAGATTAAAAGGAAGAATCCAAAACCCAAATTCCCTTGCATCCTTTGTAAGGGTGACCATTTTCTGAGGGATTGTCTCGATCTTATCAAGGTCTTAGAAATGTGGTCCTCCACATCATCGGCCTCTATCGGTCATGTCGATGATACCCCGTCAACTAGTCATGTTCAGGTTGGTAAGAAGAAGAAAACTGTCAAGTTCCCTTGCATGTTATGTAAAGGTAATCATTGCTCTCACCTTTGTCCTCGTATGGACGAGGCTTCTTCTCTTTTGGAAAAACTTCAACTTCCAAAAGGTTATCGTAAGCTTTCCTCCGACCCATTGTTGGTTGATGGACTGGTCAATCCGGTTCCATCCCCGGTCAGTCCGGTTTATCAGGTGGTCAATCTAGTTTCCTCCTCGATTGAACCACAAACCCAAGTCGCTGATCCAGTTCCATCATCGATCAGCCCCACTCTTCATCAAAAGAGTGACACCAAAGTGGTCGATCTGTTTTCATCCTCAGTCGATCCCACTCTCCCGTTAGAGAGTGACACCAAAGAGGTCGATTCAGTTTCACCATCGATCGATCCCATTCCTCCATTGAGGAATGTCACAGTGACTGATCCAGTCCCTTCCTCGGTCAGTCCCACTCTTCCTCTGAAGAGTGCCAAAGTGGTAGATCCAATTTTTCCATCGGTCGATCCCATTCCTCCATTGAGGAATGTCAAAGTGACTGATCCAGTCCCTTCCTCGGTCAGTCCCACCCTTCCTCTAAAGAATGCTAAAGTGGTCTATCCAAGTCCACCATTGGTTGAGATGATCCAATCATCGGTCGATCCTACTCTCCTTCTAGAGAGTAAACCCGATACTGCCCATGTTTTTCTCGTTAATACAAACTCTACCGTATCAAGGGGAATTCCTCTGTCTCCTGTGAAACCCCCTCCAAGTACTGAAGCCATCCTTTTTGATTGGGGTGTGCTAACTGGACCTCGTCTTCCCTCTCACGTTCCTTTCCAGATTACAGTACAGTTTCGTGGTCGAGATGTTCCTCAAACGCTAATAGATGAAGGTGCGTCCGTTAGTATTTTGTCTTTTGTTGCTTGGTACGCCTTGGGTTGTTCGTAGCTTGCACCGGTTACACAAAATCTGTTAGCTTTTAATAGAAGAGCTAGTCAACCTTTAGGGATCCTTCCTTAGTTTCCTGTAACTTTGGGAGGGAAAACTGTCTTTATCGATGTCATGGTAGTTCGAGACCCCTTGGATTTCTCTTTACTCCTTGGGCGGGATTATGTCTATTCCATGAAAACTATTGTATCCACCCTTTTTCGTGTGATATCTTTCCCTCATGATGGAAAAATTGTGACTATTGATAAACTTTCATTCATCGGCCCCGACTGGGTTACCTCCCTAAGTGGTTCTTATATGCAGACAGTATCACCCCCGCCGCATGTCAATTATGTGGCGTTGTCTCCCATGAACTCAACTTCTGACGATTTGGATCCGGTAGTTGACATGGTTATCTCTTCGGTAGGGTTATTGGAGCTTGATCTCCTTACCCATGTCATGACCCTCGACATGTGTTCCTTCCAGAGTAATCGTCTTCCATCCGACGAAGATCTCTTGGAAGCCATGACTGAGTTTTGTCCCTTGACATGGTATCCTTGTAGAGCGTTATCCTCTTGGAAGCCATGATCAAGAAGAGGTCACGAGCATAGTTTCTCTTCTCTATGGAAAGTTCGTTAAAAAATGAAACAGAGGCCACTAGATTTCATGTTGGGGGCATCATGAGCATAGTTTATCTTCTCTGTGGAAAGCTCATTAAAAAATGAAACAGAGGCCACTAGATTTCATGTTGGGGGCATCATGAGCATAGTTTCTCTTCTCAGTGGCAATCTCGTTAAAAAATGAAAAAGAGGCCACTAGCTTTCATGCCGGGGGCATCACGAGCATAGTTTCTCTTCTATGTGGCAAGCTCGTTAAAAAATGAAACAAAGGTCCTGAGCATAGTTTCTCTTCTCTGTGGCAAGCTCGTTAAAAAATGAAACAGAGGTCCTGAGCATAGTTTTCCTCTCTGTAGCAAGCTCGTTAAAAAATGAAATGACAATCTGGGGATAGAACCCGGAAACCTGAGCATAGTTCTTTTCATGTGTCAAGCTCGTTAAAAAAATGAAATAGTCACATCTCTTGATCCTTCTTTTCATCCACCTGTATCCTTTTTCTCCATCTAGCACAGAAATTGGTGACAACCTCAAAGTTGGTGAATGAATTGAAGCTTGGGGGGCATGTCTCCAGCCTTTGATGATCATTCTGGAGCTAAGCCACCAACTTTCAAGCTGGGGGCATACCGAGATTAGTCTTTGTTCTTTCTCGTTCTCGTAAATACATGAGAATGCAACCGGGTAAACTTTTATCTCTTTTTTGGACCCGTACGGATACACGAACACACGAAAAAGGAACCCCCTGGAGTCATCTTTAAACCCTTTTCAGACTCTCTAAATATGAAAAGATTGTCGAGTGACCTTGCTTCCTTTCACACTCATTAAAAGGTCAGAAAGGGCGTCTTTTGAGCGATAGTTTACCCCTTTTTCGGTCTCGTTGGACTATTGTACAAAAACGGAACTGAGAGAGTTCTCTTTTAAGTGTTTTTCCAAACTCTGTAATCCCGAAAAACTTTCGAGTTTTCTGTCTTTGGACTCGTTAAAGCACACATCGATAGACCCATATGGGACCGATCCCTTACTTCTTCCGGTTCGTTAAACAAAGGAAGAGGAACTCACCGAAGGTGAGTTATATCGAGCATGTGTTATCCTCCTTGAGCTCATTAAATCAAAAAGAGGTACTTGTCTATATGGATGGGGGAAAGAATTGAAAGGAGCAAGCCAAGCAGTCTCTTGAGAGCATTATCCAACACTTCTTAGAGTCGCCCTTGACCACGATACTTTGTCATTTGTACATATCATAATCCGCTAAACCTTTTCACTAAGCCAATCCTTTGAGTTCCTTTCGCTCCTTTGGGTCACCCGATGCAAGTCACAGTATCCACTGCATAGTTTTGGTCCATGTCATGTTTTGTTGTTGTGCCTCAGTGTTCAAGGGAAGTATCCGCCTCGAGAGTCAGCCATCCCAAATATCTTGCCTCAAAACCTGTGTCAGTCCATGTTCATTTGATTTACCAATTATATCTCCATGTCTGTTTCATGTCGTTTATGGGGGATACATCAAGGCCCTCCCTCGACGAGTCTATTCCTGTCAACTTCAACACATTATCTAGGAATTAGGCTTAGAAACCAGTTAGTACTTTGGGACCTGCATGCCTCAATGGCAGGCCTCCTCACATCCGAGAGTAGGTTTACATCATTGACCTCTGATCGGATGATTCCATAGATGTTTGACCTCAGCTCATCTGTTCACATTCGCTGGAATGTACTAGGGTACCTTGGGAATCATTGGCATTAATGGCGATCTTCCTCGCACTTGTTAACGGTTCACACCATTGACCGATAATCAAGTGGTTTCTGCCATGTTGGACATCAAGACATCTATTAACATGGTTAGAATCGTACCACATTGGGATTGGTAAGAAGACCCTGGGTTGAGTAATCACTTTCATATATGCTTTGCCTATGCTGTGAAGGAGTTTCTATTGGACAAATGACACATATATTGTTACATAGATCCACTTTGTATTGGTCGTGGCTATGTCTTGTCGTCTCGTAGATCCACTGTGTATTCATCGTGGCTACGATCAGTCTGAGACATCAAAGTATAGATCCACATTGTATCTTCGGTGGCTATACCTTTTTATCAATAAAATTATGGATCCGCAGTGTATTTTATGGCGGCCATATCTTGCAAGTCTTGATCACCCAAGCATAGGTATGCCTGCATTGGGTTTTGAAACATTTCATGATATTTGTTGGATGTTTGTGTGCAACTTCCATCATGTTTTATGAGTCTATACCCTTGCTTGAGAGTCTACAAAGTATTTCATTTATCAGTTCCTATCTTCTAACTTCATACTTTGGGGGGCAATCTATTACACATCAAAATTACTCACTTTGATAGTGTCTCATTTTTCTCACAAGGTCGTAAGTGTCGCATGTTGCTCACAAGTGTCGCAAGAAAGCATAATTCCATGATGCCTATGTCATGCCTATAATGACATGAGAAGGACACTTGAAACACCTCAAACATTTGATTTGGAAGAGGAGAAATGAGTCAGCAGGCTTGCAAACCTTTTTCCATCTGAAAGCACCTCAAAAACTGAGTTTTTGGAGGGGAGCGCTCCCCCTTACACTATCTCGGAGTGTCGACGCTCCCCCTTACACTGTCAAGGAGCGTTATAAAGCTCCCCTGGCCCTTTTGAGGGAGTGCTATAGATTTTGAGGGCGTTGGTGCCCCCCTAAAGCCTACTAGGGAGCGCTACAACGCTCTGATGGTCCTTTTGAGGGAGCGCTACCTATTCTGGGCAGTTGTTAAGTTGTTGAGATGAATGGGGGAAGGATCCTTTCATTCTTGGAAGGCAGTTGGATTCGAATCCCTAGTCCAGCCATAATCTTAGGGTAGATCCTCAACTGAAGGAGGCAAATCCTCAACTTCCCCAAGGATATCTCAAGTGGTTAAAGCCTTTCCAAGGATATATAAGCAAGCTTTCTAATGGTGAAAGGGGGATTGGAAATGGAGAATTACACCAAAATTATGATCTCATAAGTGGTGTTGGAACATAGTTGATTGAGGAAGAATTGCTAGCATGAAAYCTATGATCTCATAGGAAACACACAGTCAGCCAAAGGAGAGTGATCAGTGAAGATGTTGTTATCCAGGTTGTGGATCTTTCGAGAAAGGGTTAGACGAAGAGGACTTGATGAAGCTGTCGCACTCGCATCTAYGATTGTAAGTACTACTGTCATTATTCTCATTAATATGACACGCTTGGCATGTTCCTTTCTAGTTTGTGTTTGATGTTACATGAACTTATCATTGATAGATAGATCCGTTTTCAAGCTAATATCAATAGAGTAGGAAGTGGTCGTATCTTATTTATCCACAGAACTCAGCGAGGAGCAAAGGATCGRAGCGCAACTCGGAGCATGCAGGGACAAACGTCGATAAAGAGGTACTTCTGTTATCCTTTCTTCTCATGTATTAGTTTGGATAGATTTGAAAGGAATTCAGTGTCCACGTTAAGCATTTTCTGTCTTAGAGTTAAGGTCAAGTTCTTTGAGGTAATCCACCTGTTCGCAGAGAGATTTTCCTACAATAGCCTCTGATCTGTAGACTTTGAATAATCATCTTTTCTCAACTTACAACTAGTTTGCATGGGAGTGATAACTAGTTTGCAATCTTCCATTCCGAACCTCTTTAGCATTTCTATGATATACTTGGTTTGAGAAATAAAAATTCCTTGGTTGCTTTGACGTATCTGAAGTCCCAGAAAGAAGGATAGTTCTCCAAGTAATGACATTGCAAATTCACTCTGCATGCCTTTTGCAAATTTATGGCTTAACCTGTCATCATCACTACCAAAAATAATATCATCAACATAAACTTCAATTAATAAAATATTACCTTGACTTACCTTGATGTAGAGGTTGATGTCTACACTTCCTTTTCTGAATCCTTCCCGCTGCAGATACTTATCCAGTCTAGAGTACCATGCTCTAGGAGCCTGTTTTAGACCATACAAGGCCTTCTTTAATTTACACACATAGTTTGTGTTCTCTGAATACTGAAATCCTTCTGGTTGTTCAATGTAGACTTCTTCTTCAAGTTCCCCATTGAGAAAAGCTGATTTTACATCCATCTGATATACTTTAACACTTTTGGAGCATGCATAAGCTAAAAGAAAACAGATTGCTTCCATTCTGGAAACTGGGGCATATGTCTCTTCAAAGTCGATTCCTTCAATCTGTGCATATCCTTTACATACCAATCTAGATTTGTTCCTTGTAACTTGTCCATCTTCATTCAATTTATTTCTAAAAGCCCATTTTGTGCTGATCACATTCTTATTCTTTGGTCTTGGAACCAATTCCCAAGTGTCATTTTTCTCTATTTGATACAATTCTTCATCCATGGCCTTATTCAAAAATTCATCCTTGATGGCTTCTTCAAAACAATTTGGTTCAATTGTAGATAAGAGTGCTAGGTGTGTTTGTTCTGGTGAACGAATTTTTCTTCTAGTCTCAACTCTTGCATCTTTGTTTCCAATAATCTGATCTGAAGGATGATTCTTTTGTACTCATTTGCTAGGTGTATTTGGAGATACTTGTTAAACTTTCTCTTCTACTTCTGTCAGATTCTCTTCATCTTCATCTTCCTCTTCTTCTTCTTTTTCATCTTCTTCTTCAAAAAGTTGTTCTGTTGATTTGTTTTCTTCTTTCTTTGATTCTGGTCTGCCTGTTTCATCAATTGTTAAGTTGATGCTTTCCACAACTTTGTTTAATCTTAGATTGTAACACTTGTATGATTTCTTTGTACTTGAGTAACCAACAAGTATTCCTTTGTCCACACGAGAGTCAAAATTTCTCATTCTCCAATCTTCTCTTTTGATGTAGCATTTGCTTCCAAAAACTTTGAAGTGCTTCACATTTATTAGTCTTCCTTTCCATATCTCATATGGAGTTTTATCAGCGTTTTTTCTAAGCATTACTCTATTTTGAATGTGAATTGTTGTATGCACTACCTGTGTCCAAATATTATCTATCAACTTTGAATCCATTATCATTGTTCGAGCCATTTCTTGTACTATCCTATTCTTTCTTTCAACAACTCCATTCTGTTGAGGTGTCCTAGGGACGGAGAATCGCCTTTTTATTCCATGATTGCAGCAGTAGTTTATAAATTCCTTTGAGGTGAATTCTCCTCCATTATCCGATCTTAAGAATTTGATTCTTGAATCCATCTCATTTTCAACCATTTCCTTGTAGATCTTGAAATTTTCAAAAGCTTCTGATTTGTTCTTGAGAAAACTAACTGCAGTCATTCTTGTATAATCATCAACTAACAAAATAAAGTATCTCTCACCTTTTAAGCCTTTTGTTGTAGTTGGTCCAACTAGATCAGTATGCACAATTTCCAGTGGTTTTGTTTTTGAATATTCCTTTGATTTGAACATGGTCTTTGTTTGCTTCCTTGTTGGCAATACTTGCATAAAGTGTTGGTTGGTTTCGTGATTCGGGGCATTTCTTTGACTGCTTCTCTTTTGCTAACTTTGAAAAGGTTATCAAAATGCATGTGACCCATTCTTCTGTGCCATAGCCAACTTTCATCTTCCTTTCCTAGACAACACTTTTCATTTCCAATTTCGTTTAGCACATATATGTTGCTTGAAGTTCTTGCAGCTGTAGCGACCAATTTCCCTGAACCTTCTTTTCTTATCTCACACTTTTGTGAATTGAAAGTAACTTTATGACCTTGGTCACACATTTGACTCACAATTAAAAGATTATGTTTCATATCTTCTACTAGTAGAACATTTTCTGCCTTTTCATTCTTGTTCCCAATTCAGACTGTGCCTTTTCTAATGATTTTGGATGAATCATCATTTTCAAAGGAGATTGATCCATCTCTTTCCTTTCGTAATGTAAGAAACTTGTCTCTATCACCTAGCATGTGTTTTGAACATCTACTGTTAACATACCAACCACGTTTCTTCTGTTTATCTTGTAGAATGACTGTGCATTCTTCATTGCTATACTGATCTTGCTTTCTTATCCATGTCATTTTCTGAGATTCTTATTCGTGATTCTATTGAGGTTCTTTAGGAGGGACTGTCATTCTGCAATTTTTGGCCATGTGTCCAAAATTGTTACATTTGTAATATTCCACTTCAGTGCTCAAGGATTCAAACATGTTGTAAATTCTTCTCTGTGTTTCACTAGGTTTTCTTGAATAAACCCTTTGTGTATGGCTCTCAAAGTAGTTATTGTTCCTGTTATTATCTCTACAATTTACAACTTTATGTCCAAAATTATTACAAGCATAACATAAACCAAAAAATATAGTTTGATATCTGGTAGTTGAAGATCTTGTGAAAGGAGGTGCTCTTATGAATCCTTCTTCTTCTTGAGGCCTATCTATCTATTGTTGATTCTGAAATCTGAATCTTCTCGGTGGAGGAGTGTCCTTGTAATCTTCCTTGTATATCTTTTTATCCCCTTTGATTGTTTCTGCATAACTTTTTGGATTTGTTTCTTGCTCTGTTGTTTTGGAGCTTGATCCCTTTTCTATTTGATTGTATCCAAGTCCG
>JASDQU010243450.1:1405-14954 GCA_032191745.1 Picea mariana | reverse complement strand
TGTTGTCTGCACTTCCTTTTCTGAACCTTGCCAGCTGCAGATACTTATCTAGTCTGGAGTACCATGCTCTAGGAGCTTGTTTTAGACCATACAAGGCCTTCTTTAATTTACATACATAGTATGTGTTCTCTGACAACTGAAATCCTTCTGGTTTTTCAATCTAGACTTCTTCTTCAAGTTCCCCATTTAGAAAAACTGATTTTACGTCCATATGATATACTTTAATATTTTTTGAGCATGTATAAGCTAAAAGTAAATGGATTGCTTCCATTCTGGCAACTGGGGAAAATGTCTCTTCAAAGTTGATTCCTTTAATCTGTGCATATCCTTTACATACCAATCTATCTTTGTTCCTTGTAACCTATCCATATTCATTCAATTTATTCTTGAAAACCCATTTTGTGTCGACCACATTCTTATTCTTTGGTCTTGGAACCAATTCTCAAGTGTCATTTTTCTCTATTTGACAAATTCTTCATCCATGGCTTTATTCCAAACTTCATCCTTGCTGGCTTCTTCAAAATAGTTTGGTTCAATTGTAAATAAGAGTGCTAGGTGTGTTTGTTCTAGTGAACGAATTATTTTTCTAGTCTCAACTCCTGCATCTTTGTTTCCAATAATATGATATGAAGGATGATTATTTTGTAGTCGTTTACTAGGCGTCTTTGGAGATTATTTTTGAACTTACTCTTCTTCTTCTGTTGGATTCTCTTCACATTCATCTTCTTCTTCTACTTCTTTTTCATCTTCTTCTTCGAAAAGTTGTTCCATTGATTTGTTTTCTTCTTCCTTTAATTTTGGTCTTCATGTTTCATCAATTGTTACATTGATGCTTTCCACAACTTTGTTCAATCTTAGATTGTAACACTTGTATTCTTTCCTTGTAATTGAGTAACCAACAAGTATTCCTTTGTCCACATGAGATTCAAACTTTCCCATTCTTCCATCTTCTCTTTTGATGTAGCATTTGCTTCCAAAAACTCTGAAGTGATTCACATTTGTTGGTCTTCCTTTCCATAGTTCGTAGGGAGTTTTATCAATGTTTTTTCTGAGTGTTACTTTGTTTTGAATGTGAACTATTGTATGCACTACTTGTGTCCAAAATATATCTATCAATTTGTAATCCATTAGCATTGTTTGAGAAATTTCCCGTGTAATTATCATCCATCACGATAATGGTCCTTTATCTATGAACCACTATTTGAACCAATCTATGAATCCATGCTCTTGTCCACTATCATATATCTATCCAAACCTACAAAGTGTTCTTATGAATCCATATCTGTCCATACTGTCCAAGACTCTACTTACGCAATTGTCCATAATGCTAACCCATTTATCATTATACTATCAAACGGTACTTCTGCTAACTGATTGCTCTGAATCTATCTTCTCAAACTCTGCAAGATGCTCGAAGGATGGTTCTTTGGTCTGTCACAGCTATTGCATAGACTCCCCCTATCTAATATTCATATTACTTGGGAGTCTCTAAGATGGATGGCTCAGAACAATTCCTTCTCTGATGTGTATTCATCATCATCTTCATTGGTAGATTCATCATCATTCTCATGGGTAGATTCATTATCTCTCTGAGCTCTGACTTCTTTCTTTCTGTTTGTGGATTCATCTTTCACTACAGTGCCTGAAAGTACAATCTCTTGAGCATGTTCCTTATTTTCTTTCCCTTCCTTTATTTCAGTTATTTTCCAAACCTTTATGTATCTAACATCTTTCTTTTTCTCTGTAGAATTGTCTTCATCTCGTTTTATTGTCAATCTTGCAATCTCTGGTACCTGGTCTTTGTTCACCTGTTCTTCTTGTTTTCTTATCCATACTTTCTTATATCTGATATCAGAATTCTCTTTCAAGGAAGTATCGATCATGCTTCTACAATCACTGGCTATGTGTCCATAGTTATGACATTTGTAACACTCAATGTTATGTGTGGCCACATAGACACTTCTTGCTTGAACATTTATTTTATAATCCCTGCAATCCGCAACCTTATGTCCAAAGTTAGTACAATAAAAACAATGACCATAAAATAAATTTGCATACCTGAGAGTGAATGATCTTCTTTGTGGCATAGTCCTTCTGAATTTTTGTCTTGATTGATCATGATCATGATTGAAGCTTCTTTGTGGCTTGAACCTAGATGGTCCCCTTGAAGATGTATCTTTAATATTTTTTTTAGATTATGGTTGACCATGATTCCTTCCTTTGAGTACTTCTACATAACTCTTTCTATTTTCTTCATTCTTCTTTTCTAGCAACCTAGAGTGTTTCTCTTCATTCCCTATAATTGATGTGGATGTTTCTGTCTCTTCAATGTTCGTGTTGATATTGACGATTTTACTTCTCAATGTGAAAACTTCTTCTTCAATCTTCTCAACCTCTTCTTCTTTCTTCATTATCTGAGACTTCATGACTTATTATGTTATTTTCGCTTCTGCAAGATAAATTTTTAATGTGATTATTTCTTCTTCAAGTCCTTTCTCTTCTTGACCAAACTCTACCTCAAGCTAGTTTAGATCGTTAGTTCTTTCCTTAAGATGATCTGTCAATATCTTCTCTCTTATTTCTGCTTCTTCCTTCTATGCTGCTATGTTAGTTTCCAAACACTGCTTTTGATATTCAAGATTTTATTCGATCTTTCTGGCTTCTTCTAGATGAGTTCTTAAGTTTGCGATGACCTGTTGGGCTTCTTAAAAAATGTGAACACTTTCCTTTTGTTTCGTCAATTCTTTATCGAGTGAATTTTATTCTTCTCTTAGTTCATCTAAATCACTAATCAATTCTTCTTCATAATTGTCTTCATTTTCAATTATTTTTCCTGTCTCTTTTCCTTCATGGCATTATATTTCAAGATGTCCACATTTTTCACAATTAACACAACACATCATACCTCTGGTGATTATGTACTCTTCATCTTCTGAATCTTATTGACATGGTGAACATAATTCTTCTTGATTTGTATCTGCATCTTCTTTGACATTTTATGGATCTGTAATGGGTGAATAATATATGCCATGTAACTTATCCAAAAGTTCTTTTGTTGATGAAAATTTACCAACCTTTTCTCTTGCCGAATTAGGTAATCCTTCCCAGATGAAATCCATTTCTATTTTTTTATTCTTCCTCAATTTATTCTTGGTTGCAGTCTTTGCCCTTTTTCAACTATCATATCTTGTAACAACTGATAGCCAAATATAATGTCCCTGTGCCTATAAAAATACTTTCGTCCTTATGCTCCACATCTCCTACTTAAAACCATTCTAACCATTAAACATCGATACTCCATTCTTAGAATAATCCATGATCTCCTTCCAGTGGTTAAACAATTTCCTTAGGGAACCGACTCTGATACCAATTGTTGGATTATTGAGAGAGGGGGTGAATCAGTAATAGAGAAATTGATTCCTTTTTAACCATATAATCCAAGTGTTATATCATTGAAGCATCATCATCCAATAACTGTAGAGTAAATAAGCAATGAACAAATTAACAAACATACATATACACAATACACCAGTGTTTTACGTGGAAAACCAAATCGGGAGAAAACCGTAGAATGTTTTTTCTTATATGTCTTGAAGAATTACATTCATTGGAAGCACCAAATTCCTTTTTTTTCCAGCATAACTAGACGAAGGCTCCAACCCCTTAGATTCTCAGGCTACAGCCTGAGGGAAGCTCCAACTCCCCAATTCTCTAGCTACAACCAGATGGAGGTTACAACCCCCTATGTTCTTTAGCTACAACCGAAAGGTGGCTACAACCATCTGTCCTTGCCCCGTCTTGCCACATTGAAGTAGAAGTAGATTGATGGAAACAATATCAACCTGTCACTGTGAGATATACCGCTGTAAACCTGTACCAATAAATCAGAACCATGCATCAACCATGCATCAACTTGTACCTCAACCTGTAATCAACCTGTACCATAAACAAGTGCATCCAACGATGTACCAAGTATGTACCAATCATGTGTCAATTAATCATCAACTATGAATCATCAATATGTACCAACATCATCAACTCTACACCTCATATATGTGCCAACTCATCAACTACTTGTCTCAACCATGTACTCAACATGTACCTCAACCAAAATCCCTCATCAATTTCATCATCCAAATATGATTTGTAGATCTATAATAGACCTGGTGTATATGATTACATTCCTGCAAATCTTCCCTAACTTCAACAACAAGAGACTAGCATTTTCATCAAATGTTTCTTTAGTCTCACATGCCTAGTTTTGGATTAGTCAACAACCCGAACTTGAAGTAATCATAACTTTGCACCTGTAATGTATAAAGATATGAAATAGATACACAATTTTATTCAGTGTGTTTTATGCAATTCCTCCAAGTGTCACTATTTGGAACCTATCATAAAAGGAGTTATAACAAAAATGGCATACTTTGTTGAATTTTGGTTTATTCTAGAGAGTGAACTTGTAGAGCATGCCCTGCACGGAATATTTGTTGAACTGATCCGAAGCAGTGTAAAAGTATACTATAGACTATACCCTAACCAAAACATTTGGTTTCACTGAATTTGGATCTGTTATGAGGAAGTTATGACATTTTTACCTGAAACACATGTTTTTGACTAGTTTCAGGACTAGCCATAAACCCTATTTTCCACGGAGTGTAAATACAAAAATACAATGACCCACAAGATGAATTTTTTACCATAGATACTTGGATATGTTTTCTCAATGGAATATCAATTTCACGGTCTGAATCATTATAGAAAAAATGTTATGGTGAAAATGGTGAGATGACCTGTAAATAGCATACCTTAGAAAGCACCTTCAAACGAATTTATCCTTCCTTGCATTTTGACCTTCTTTTTTTTACTTACCCTCAGAATTTCGACTTAGATATCCTTGGTTACCTCAGACACCTATAGATATTCAATATGATTAAGTGTGATTAAAATGAGAGAGCCTTGCCTCTTATTTATACTCTCCAAGTAGCTTCCTTAAAAACATCTTCTAGGTCACTTGGCCCCACTTTCCTTATTTTAGGGTTAACCCACTTCTAATTTCTCCACTAAATTTATTATTGAAATAATTTATTTTTTATTTACTTTAAATTATAATACACTCATTACTTCCCTTTATTATTTACCTTTTAAAATCTCTTAAACGACTTTGACTACTTTGACCTTTTGGGGCTTCTAGATGACATATGAGGGTCCTCCAACTTCGTAAGGCCATAACTCTCAAACCGTGAGGAGTTATGTGATCTTCCACATACCACCAGAAATGGAATGACATGTACTATCCATATATAATAGTATTATCTGAAAATATATCATAAATCATACTGTTATCCATCAAACAAAGTTGGGTCCATTACCCAAACCCTGGGTCTCCAACTTCTCATGGCCATAACTCTCTAACCATAAGGAGTTATGTGATGTTCCACATACCACCAGAAATGGAATGACAAGAAATATCCATCTAGGATATTTTACCTGACAAATTCATTGTCCTTCATCTCATTATTCCACAATTAAGCATGAGTTCTCTTACTTCGCAAAGCGTCTTCCCGTGAGGGCTTTCACCATAAGGGGACCACTTTGGAGTTCATCCATATTTACTTCTTATCAATCATGACAAGACAATAATGAGTCATCTTTACATCAAACAATCTTGGGTCCATTACCCAAACCTTTGTGTTGTGGGGCTTTCTTCAAGGGTTGACATCAATGACAACCAACCTTAATCAACACTCTCGACGCGTCGTAGGCAATAATTTTGGTATTTCCTTCTTTATTGTTTGCATTTCCTTTGATGCTATCATAGGGACAATTTTGATTATGTTTGTTATATACAAGTAAAGAAAAAGGGGAGTTTCTCCTTACCTAACTCCAACAACTCGATTCTTAAATGACGAGGGTAAGGTTCATGAATTTTTGAAAATGCATATATGTAAATTTGTTTTCAATTATTTTCCTTCCATGATATTGTACCAATCATTTCCTTTACTTGCTTAAGGTGAAGAGGAAAATTCGTTCTCTGGGATTTTTAAGGGGTGTGAATAAGGTACTCGGGTTTCAATATTGACTAGAACCATTTTAATATTTGTCCCATGGAAATTGTGATTTTTATTTTATTTTCGGATGAATAAATGCTCCATCTTTATACTATTTTCCTTTTTAAGTTTGAGTAAATCAACATAATTTTTTTTCTGTACCTATAATTCTGAGGTGGAAAGTTATTTCTTTTCTAATTTATTTTATAGATTTTTCCCTATATACTATTACTATATGGTAATAGAAACTATACTGTTACTACCTGGAAATTTTCCAAAATTCATCATTGTATCAAATTTATACAAATGTATACAAACTCTTTCCATGGAAATTGAATTTACAAGACATAAACCCAAAACAGGTGGAACAAAATATCTCATTTTCTCATCATATTAAGTTGCATCTTGCCTCCCACATATGTTGTATAACTTGAAATTGGAGAATAACACAGCAAGACGGTGAGAACACAAGGGCTCACACAAGTGAGACTACGCTCACATACTCTGCATCATTGATTAGAAATCCATTACGTATATAGTTGTAGAAAAACAAACTCACTTCAGAAAAATCTCCTATAAAATATGATCTCAAACCACTCATACCAATCTTATGCAAGCACGTAACAACTCGATAACCTCTTCCAAACAACATTCTAATTTCTCCATTATTTCTCCAACAATCTCTCTTGATGGAGAAATGGATTGTCTACAATGCTAATGCCTAACATAAGTAACATGCCTAACCATTTCATACTGACCTTTCTTGTTGTCAAATAGTGATGGAGATGGAGCTTCTTTCTTGGCTTGCTACTCCAAATATGTTTCATCTTAAATCTGTCATGCTTCACAATCATCTTGGATTTTTTCTTCTTCATTTTGGAACTTGGCAGCTGACTATTGTTCTTTGTCCTCAACACTTCTGCAGGTTCTTGGAAGCATTTATCTTTAATGCTTTCAAATTATTCCAACTTCTCATAAGTGGGTTGCTACCAATTTTGGATATAATCATCAATGTCATGCTCAATGGATTGTTGCAACATCAATTCATAATAATACTTGATTTATTTTGGGCTCTACACCATAAAAATTGAATCAATATTTTCTTCCTCAATTTCTTCATTTTATTCCATGTTTTCCTCATAATCAGTGACTACTGAAAATGAAATTTTGTCTGGTAAACCTGCACACTCAAAAACATTCTTACAATCATATGAAAAATTGTGGGAAGAACCATACTGGTTCTTTTCATTTTTCTCTTCTAAGAGAGCTTTCATTTCTTCATCTTTCTTCCCTATTGTTGTTTCATCTACCTGATCTGTAAGCAAGGTTACTTTTCTACTTAACAAATCATCTATGAGTTTCTTTTCCTACAGCATATAGAACCAAAAATTCATTTGAAAAGTTTTCATCATCATATTTAACTAAATTTACCAAAGATTCACCCATGGGTTCATTAGCAGTTATACATTCATCTCCATTATCAAACTCAGTTGAATTCACCAAATCACTAAATACTATTTTACTTTCAGTTATAGACATACTTTCTTCATTAATCATTGCAACTTCAATAATGTCATTTTCAATCTATGTTCTAGTTACGAGAGTGTCAACACAATCACCATTTTCAACAACAATACCTTCATCAACTTCAGCTTTCTCACTCCACTTCATACTGTACTTTATTTACTTTATTACTTTATTTACTTTATTTCAAGAATATCCCAAAATATTTTTGGGCTACTTACTTCACCAACTCACTCAAAATACTAGACAAGATGTTTTCATCCAATGTTGACTTAATAAGTTGTAATGCTAATTCACTTCTTTTCTTATCATATAAATTGACAAGAACTTCATGATCATAATGCAATAAATCTAATAACCATAGTATTTTTTTCGTTTCAGTTGCCCAATGTTCATAATTTATAACTGAGAAGAATGACAAATTTTGTATCACTATTTCATATAATTCATCAAATTCTTCATTGAGCAGATCCAGTTCTTCATTATGCTCCTCAAATACTCCTACCTCAGCTGAAAACACATCATACTGATATGAAAAATATAATAACTCTTCATGCTGATTCTTCCTCATTTGTTTCTCCTCATTTGTTTCAACTCTCTTCAGAGTTGTTTCAATCTCCTTTAATGACTCATTCCTTTTCATTGAGTCTTCTTTCAACAACAATGACCTATGACTAGCAGCGATATCAAATTTCTAGAGATGGCAACTAACAATTGACAATTCACACATTGTAATTCTTTCACACCTTTCCACGCATGCAGACTCCTTTACACAGTTTCCAGCGTTGTTCACGCTACTCTCTTCGTGCAGTTCCAGTGTTGTCCAAGGCTCACGGGTGCCTCCAATACAGTCACGACTCATTACACAATCATAGATCCACAAGAAGACAATGATCCCACTTGTACTCCATAACCAATAGATCTCTCACGCAACAATGCAACAATCACATGCGTCTTTTTCCATGTCGTTGCAAAATCAACACTCCACCACGGTGCTGCAAAATCCACGCAGCCAATGCATTAATTTTATTTGATCCACTTACTTCACACTTTCTCCACGCAAAACACACTTAATCTAGCTTTTTGAATCGCAACTTCCTCAACACTGGTAAACAATGTCTCCTCTTCACAGTGCAGCAATGACTGGTAGCTTTTTCCCACGCAAGTGCTTTTTATCAGGAAAGTTTGTACGGACTTTTTTCTGACAAGCAACTGCTACAACAGAGGCAACAATTAAAATTGTAAACAAGGGCCTTAAACTCCTCGGATCCAGGAAACCTTCACTGAGAATGTTGGTGCACACAAGGATATCCATGGTCACTCGCTTCTCCAGCAGTAATTCACACCAACCGCACGCTCTCAGGTCACACTCTCTTTCACGCAGAACTCTCCCAAATTATTCCAGCGGAAAGGACACGACGGTTTGTATGTCGTCGGCTTGCAAAGAACAGGGTGGATGCTAGGTCAACTCAATATAGTGATGGACGTTAGTCTTGTTGTCTCCACGCAGAATATGCAAATGAGAAGGATGCAAAAAATATTGGGCAGAGGCATCAGTCTTCTCCAGCCTTTATCGCTTCACGAAGTCGACTTCAAACTCAACACACCTCTTACACACTTCCAAGCTACAAGATCCTTCACGCAGGTCACCTCATCACTCATATACTCTTGAACGACTTAGTCTTCCAAACAGCTGTATTCCAGTCTGGCACTGTCTTCACACTGATTCAAGCATCGACGACTTTACGCAGATCTGAGACTTCACGCAGTCCACGCCCCAACGCAGGCACCAATTCACAATACACAACAACAATTGCCTCTACATGCAGGCAGCTTTCACACAACAGATTTCGGAGGTCCTGTCAATAGTAGTAGCGATTTCTCTTCGTTGTTCTCCTTTTCTCGGGGAATATTTTTAGAAAATAGTCGCTTTACTCAACAGCAAACAAGTGCAGGGGAAATTCGCGTCCCTGATCCACCGCCGGGGTTGATTATGTCTGTCTGGCTGTTGTGGTTGGAGTGTGACAGACGAGGTTGTGCCCCCTGATCTCTTTCTAGCGAATCGGTCCTTTTCTATGGCAGTTTCTTCTCCTTCCTTCCTTGGTTCTACGACCCTCTTTGGCTCCGCTCTCCACAAATTCCTATAGCAACTCCTCCTCTCTTCGTCTTTTCTCTCCTGGCAATCAAATCAACAGCAACGATTCTCCTTTCTTCCATGACTTTCATAGCTGCTCTTTAACCAGCGGATTTGGCAATCAAATCAACAGCAACGATTCTCCTTTCTTCCATGACTTTCATAGCTGCTCTTTAACCAGCGGATTTGACTCTTACAACATGAGGATATGACTTCTCTTTTCTCACCGCTGTCACTACTCAGCCTCACACCAGGCTCTGATACCAAGTTGAAATTGGCGAATAACATAGCAAGACGGTGAGGCCACAAGGGTTCACACAAGTGAGTTTAAGCTCACATACTCTGCATCATTGATTAGAAATCCATTATATATATAGTTGTAGAACAACAAACTGATTTCAAAACAAACTCCTATAAAATAGGATCTCAAATCACTCTCATACCAAACATATGCAAGTAGGTAATAACTCAATAACCTCTTCCTAACAAGATTTTAATTTCTCCATTATTTCTCCAACAATATATATCATTTTTCTTTTGCCTAGGACTTTTCATTGAATTCATTTCCCTCCTTGAAAATTTGCAGCTTTAGAAATCCCTTATTTTTAGACAATGTGAGTGACAAAAATCCACTTCTGTCTAAAGTTAACTCCATCATGTTTTCCACTAATGAAACTATAGTTATCTCTTTATTTCATCTATTTTTTGCATTTATTATATTTAAAAATTTGTTTCTTACATTTGTCCATAAAAAAACAAATTAGCAAGTTAAAAATCTTACACATAATTTAAATAATATTAAATACTATTTTTTTTAAAATTTATTAAATAACATGTTTAATATTTGAGGATGTGACAAAAATTATACACAAAATATGATCCATCCATCCTTCAATATTTGTCAATTTCAAGAAATGTCAAATTCAATGTACTAATTAAGAAATGACCACGAAGCTTCATGGTTAATCCTGAAGATAACTTGCATGCTACACTTCCATTCCATTGAATTACATGTGTATTTAAATGGATATTCAATACATTCAAATTTATAATACTAAGTTTTGCTTTAATATTTTTTGAATGATTACAGTGCATTACACCACTGCACACTAATTTCTTTTTGTACTTTGTAATTTGTTTTCTTTTTGCAACTCCAGTTTGGATGTTTTGGGTCACTTTATTTTTAGTTTGGATTTTTTGTATTTTAATATTTTGTTTGGTTAGTTGTAAATTTAAATATTTACATAGCTGGTAAAGCCATTAACAAACAACAATTTCTATCAAAAGTTTATCTGAGATCAATTTATCTGATTGGGTAAGGCTATGGCTTCATAACAATGCATTTGAGATCAAATTTCATTGGATAAGGAGATGACTTCATAATAATGCCCAGTTAGATTGTAGAGTTAATGGAAGAAAATGCAATACCCAACAAATCTGTAAACATTCTGCTGTTGGCTAAGCACTCTAACCTTACTATTGAAGATAGGGACTACTTGTTGTGTAGCTATCTCCCTTGTTTGAATGAATGATAGGCCATTAGATTGGAAAGTATTCGCATGGAAAGTTTAAGTTTATACTATACAGTAAAAAGAAAAAAAAGAGGTTAAGGAAAATAAAGTCAGAACTATATGAAAAAATGATTGTAAACACAATTCAAAAGAAAACAAATTTACAACAAATTATATCATGAAATTTAAAAGAACAAATTATATCATGAAATTTAAAAGAAATTATATGTGTCACTGGCATAGCTGCTGGATTGCAGCTAATGCTCCTTCAGCGCAGCATGAGGCGGTCGTTGCTCTGGCATATCAATGCATTTCGCTGATAAATTACACCCCATTTAATTATGGATAATCTGTTGAAGCAACTTCTTCACATCTGTATCGTATTTATTCACAATCTCGCTTTCAAGAAAATCTGCTAAAACTCGAAGCTCGTTTCTGCTCATCACCCTAAGACCAGATTTACAAAGTGCGGTAATAATATTTAAAGCAGCTCTCACGTGAAATGACCTGAATTCAAAACCTGCAACGACTAGTTCCACCATTCGAACAATATGTTTCACTATGTCCAATCTTTGCAGCCTCTCCTTCTCGTAGTCATAGTTATTATCTTCGGCCGTAGCTATGTAATTGATCAATTGGAGCCCTCGGGTAAGTGCTATACCAATAGAAATCAATTGGAGCCCTCGGGGAGCTACTGCTACATGATCCCGGAAACGGGAAATGGAAAGTGTTACTGCCTGGACGAGAACGTCCACGTAATCTTGAAAATATAAAAGAGCGTCCCTCTTGCACATCCAGGCAGCTTGGAGGATTGATGTGCCGTTGTCGAGGTCTTCATCTGTTATATCTCGAGTATTGTCGCGTCCTAACAATTTTAGCGCGACGAGGATGACACAAGGCCTGAATGTCCCCTTGTTGTCAACAGCATGACCGATGCCGTAATAAAACATCTGACAGTAAATATTTAAAACCATGCTCTCGATTTTCAAATAATCGGAATCTGCAAGGTTAGAGAGAATGTATACAAATGGCTTTACAGAATTTCCAGGTATCGTCTCTAAATCATTGTGTCTCAATCCGATGATATCCACTATCCTGGCAAGTTCCCAGCACACTTCCATGGCATCATCACATGAAGAGAACCATTCCCATAATAAATTAAGCAGATCTGCATCAATCACCTTGAATAAATATTTGTATCCCTTCATTATCGAAAACGAATCTTTGTTTTCTTTCCTGTACTGGCAATAAAGACGGATCAAATTGAGCTTTTGCCACAGGACCTTCCAGTCTTCTTCCGTCTTTTCCTGCTTCTCAGAAAAACGACCATAATGGGAAACCAAATCGTTCAACAGATATCTCATTTCAGTCTCCTTTAATACTTTGGTATAATCGGGAATAACTTCAAGGCCTCGGATTCTGTTTTTGGTGATGTATTGGCGCATCTTCTGTTTCAACTCAGTCTGGGGAGTGGCATTCTTAATGTGGAAGGGTTGGCGGGTATATGGGTTAGCGGCCTCGCGTTTGGTCACCCAAATCGTTTCCAGTGTCCTGCGGTTGTATAGCATCTGAGCAGGGTCTTCCGCGGGCGAAAGTCTTATCGGATCGTAAGCAAATTCTTGGAACAGAACATCCATATATTCTTCCGGGACACCATCTGAGGCCATTTTTGGAATCAATGAGCGGAGAAAGCTGCAAAAACGGATAGAAGGTTTTGGCATGTTTTATTCAACTGGATATATATATCTATATATATACAAAACAGACCTGGTGCAAATCAGGTCGGCTGATGGTTATATGGCGATGCAAATGGCCCAATAAATTTGAAGCAATAGAAAAGAACACAAAGGAGCGACATAGAGTTCATTGCTAGTGTGGTAAAGAACACAAAGGAGCGACATAGAGATCAGATCGGTGCGAGTAAGATTTAAAAGCATTGTGCAATCATGCACAATTGTGTTAAGAAGTCTCTAAATTTAGGACATGACATCATATCAGTATTTAGAGTGCCAAGGTCATTGATAAGGAACACCATTACACCCCAAAAATATTAAGGGGAGCTATTGGAAAGAGAAAAAGATAAAATTTGGGAGGCAAACAAACACGGTGAGGCTACGCTCACTTCTTGATTATTAAACGAAGACGGATTACATCTTTATATAGGAAAAGACTCTCCCGAGTCGGCTACATGCAAACCAAAAGACAACTAGACAACTGACTCTTAACTCAGAACTGACTCTTCTAACTGGCGCTTATAACCCGCGCTTATTACTGCTGCTAACAACTAGATAACATCTCCATTACTTCCAAGTCTCCCCCTTAATGGAGAA
>JASDQU010243449.1:48309-60684 GCA_032191745.1 Picea mariana | reverse complement strand
TTCTTGACAAAATCATCTTTCATTTTTCAAATATTCATTTCCAGCGTCTCAAGATCCATGCCCAAATATAATGTCTAAAACGGGAAATCATTAAATGTTTAAATCTGAAAAATAGGTTGTAAATATCCATTCGAATATTCCAAACCATGACACTTGTGAAGAAACTGAGAGAGGTTTTTGTGAATGGGCTCATTCTTGACAAAAGCCTCTTTAATTTTCAAATATTCCTTTCCATGTGGTCAGAAACTGAGTTTGAAGTTGATTGCAAAAACAATCATTTCTAGAATTTGTACAACGAACTTGCGAAGGGAGTTTCCTTTTGACATTTTATTCTATTGTTTGCCTTTTATTGATGGTTCAAGTTCATTGATTGATATTTTGAAACTTGATATGATGATAAGCATTTCTAGGAACACTTCATTACCCTTTCAAACACCATTTTCTTCAACACCCTAATATATGTCAAATACTTGATTTAGACTTTGACCCTTGAGAAAATTATAGGACACTAACATTGGCTCCAAAGGGGGTGTTTTCATCCATGTGAGGCAGAAAAGAACTCACTGACCAGGTGCCTTCATCCATTGGGTTGTTCCCAACCTACAAACTGACTTGTGTCCTTCTCCAACTGAAATCAAACCCACCTTGAAAACCAAAATTGTACACTGAAACTATGCACACACTTAAAACCATACTACTAGAATCCAAATTGAAACAAACGCTTTCCCAACAATATTATTAGCACAATAGTCCTCCTCTAATTAGGTGAGGAAACTGTTGAATTCAAGTGATCTCATATTTCCAATGTAACCAATCAAACAAATGGCTACTTGATTGGCCTTTGCTTTGATTCTCTCCAAAATGAAAGAAAAGCTTAAAAGATGGAAACTCAATATGAAATCTAAATCCACCTTCAAAGTTTATGAACTCTGTAAAATCACTTTCCTTAATGATTCCAACAAAACTGCAAAAGAATCTTCAAAAGCATGATACACTACCATGTCTTGAAGGTCAGCAAAAAGACAAGCATTCTCTTTGTTTACAGCTGCTAATTGTTCTATGTCATCCAACACAAGATCCTTTTTAGAATGAAAGAAAACAATATGTTCATCAGGCTTATCATTCACATCAGGTAAAATAATAGTGTGTTCTTGAAAAGATTTAATTGAGGTAGCCACATCATCAATTTCAAAAATGTCCACAAATGACCCTTCATGGATATCAACAGGAGTGTCATCTTGATTTTCAGGAGAATCGAGACAAACAGCTTCACACACATTATTCTCTTGCCATTGTGACTTTGTGATACAAATGTGATAGGTTGATGCATTCATTTCCTGAAATTCTATGTCATATGATGGATTACTGTCTAAAGTTTCTATAGATGCAATTTCAAAAATCTGATTTTGACCAACCTTTTCTTGGAAAGATTCAGAAAATGCACAATCTGAAGAAACATATGAATGGTTATCCTCATGCTCTCGATCACATGAATACTGGCAAGGATGCTACAAATTTTAATCAAATTCAAGAGATAGAAAATGGCTTTCATCATTAAAATTCTGATCAGTTCCACCTTCGGTCAAAGGGGAAGATAATGTTTGTTGAAAATCAACTTTATCTTCGTAACGATTATTCTCTAATTTATGTTCCTGGTGTTGAAAAGGGTTTTCATAAATGGCCTCTAAAATTTCCTCATCCATGAACTCATCATCTTCATAAGCATTCTCCAATTTTGAATAAAAATTTCAAAATGATGACAACAGTCTTGAACCAATAACAATGATGGATAGGATATTTTATAATTTTCAAAAGATATTGTATGAAAATATTGTAATGAATAAAGACTTGCATATGGTAAATTTTCATACCATTGTTTTTCCTTTCCCTCCAAGGTGACCATGAACATGTTCATCAAGCAGTCTTCATGAAATTGAACCTTTAGCTTACACACATGCATATGAAATTTAACCAAGTGAAGAGAAGCATCGTCTCATTTTCCATCTATAAATCTAGGAAGATATGTCTTCCAATCTATGCAAGGAATTCTATTTGGAAAACTGGGAATGTGAACACGATTCATAGGAGCATACCTTGCAGATCTGAAATCCATCTTCGGCCAGTGGAGTCACCATGAAAGTTCTGAAATCTGAATTCTTCTGAAAATGGATTCGCTAGGTGGATGATTTACAGCCTCCTTGTGTCTGACTGTTGTCCACCATCAACAATCAGTTCTGAAGTTTGTCGTTTCTCCCAAGGAAAATTTCACTTCTATTCCCCGGCAACGATGCCAAAATGTTATCACTCCATAATTTCCCTTGGCTGCAAGAGGGAAACCATGGAGGTAACCACAAACCACTTTGGGCTTGGAATATGGCCTCTCCAAACCAGAGAGGGCTCTCTAAATGTAATTTAGGATCAATGGCTAGATCTAAAATAGAAATAAGGTTTTAAGATGTGGTAGCAAAGCAGAGAGAGAAATCCATTGGGCATGGAGTCAACTTTTAAAGAAAAGGGAACTATTAGTAACTAGTGGGTAGAACTATCAAAGAAGAAGAGGCTAGGTAGGTGATAATATTTTAGTGAAAATATTGTTTTTGTAGAATGGAATAAAGGGAAAACAAATAACTACATTCAGAACACCAGCTAGGATGAATTTTGATTGAGTTAAGAAGAGATAACAATATTTAAATTGCTTGAATCTAAAGCATCAATATCGGATGAATTTCATACCATTAGCTTTCCAATTTAGGTATATAAAGGTTGGAGATGAAATGAGAAAATAAAACATGAAATACATACATAAGAGAGAAACACACACTTCAGATCACCACCACAAGAATCTCTAGTATGAATAGCATTGTACTTCTGCACTAATATTCCATTAAAATCTAGAAAGATTACAAAATGCTAAAGAGAAATGTCCTCTATGTTTCTGCCAACCCTCTTAGTCAATCAAAATTACAAATATATATAGGAAAGAATCTTCCCCAAGCTGAGGAGGTTGAGCTCAACTCCTTCCCAAAGTTGGATTTGGTTACAAAATTATAGCAACACGTTTAGAATTGCTTGCTAGGAAATAGAAATCAATTTTCTGGAAAATAGGGGTCAAAGATAACACCATATCTCTCGAATCGTGATAGTTGTTACAACACTGAGAGAGATTTTTGTATATGAACCCATTCTTGAGAAACAAATATTTCATTTTTTTTAAATTCCTCTCCAAAGTCTTGGGATCTGCGCCCAAAGATAATGACTAAAACAAGAAATCATTAAATGTTTAAATCTGGAAAATAGGTTGTAAAGATCCATTTGAATCTTCCAAACCATGACACCTGTGAAGAAACTGAGAAAGGTTTTTGTGAATGGGATCGTTCTTGAAAAATTCTCTTTCAGTTTTCAAATACTCATTTCCAACGTCTCGGGATCTGTGCCCAAAGATAATGACTAAAACAGGAAATCATTAAATGTTTAAATCTGAAAAATAGGTTGTAACTATCCATTAGAATATTCCAAACCATGACACATGTGAAGAAACTAAGAGGGGTTTTTGTGAATGGGATCGTTCTTGACAAAAGCCTCTTTCATTTTTCAAATATTCCTTTCCATGTGGTCAGAAATGGATTTTGAAGTTGACTGCAAAAACAGTGATTTCCATAACTTACACAACGAACTTGCGGAGTGAGTTTCCGTTTGACATTTCCTTCTATTGTTTGGGATGGCAAAGGAAAAATTGTATGACAAGGAAGAATACAATACTCATTTGACTCAGTCCATAATGGATCATTCTAAGTTTGAAACCCTGGAGGAGAGCTTGAAAGGAGCCACTTTAGCTGACCAGTTGATTACCGACTTTGACATTTTGAATCAGTTCAAAACAGTCAAGATTGGATTGCCAGTCATGTCATATTCTTCTTGCATTGACTTGGAGATTATGATAAAGGAGATGACGAATTACGACATTCCTTCAAATTTGCAGTGCAAGGAAATAGTATGGTTGTGTAAGACAAAATGCAGTTTTCCAGGGCCTAGTAGATGATG
This sequence comes from Picea mariana, assembly GCA_032191745.1. NCBI lineage: Eukaryota > Viridiplantae > Streptophyta > Pinopsida > Pinales > Pinaceae > Picea > Picea mariana. The sequence continues at coordinate 56,643 of JASDQU010243449.1, read as the reverse complement.
TCCAAATGTCAATAAAGGACAACAAATCATATGAAAGGTCGAAGCAGAGTTAAAGGGTGAAGAAAAGGACCAAACTACCAAAAGGGACGAACCCCTAATTTTTTGAACGATTTATTTCCTATTTTCGTAATCGGTTTCAAACCGAAGCGATTATTTCCTATTTTGTAATCAGTTTCAAACCAAAACGATTTCTTTTCTATTTTAATCAGTTTCAAAATGAAACGTTTTCTTTCCGATTTTATTGTAATCGGTTTCAAACCAAAGGAATTGAGTTGGTATAAATGTTAGGAGTTCTGAATGTATGGGGTGTTGGCAGAAGTGCAAGGGCACGCAATATAGATATTAAGAACCTGAATGTAATTTTTTTAATCTAAATGGAATGCACATGCAGATGTCCTAAAATTTCTACAAAAAGATACTAATGGTGGTGGTCTGATATTTGTCTTCTTTCTTCGTATGTATTTCATGTGTTCTTGATTTCATTTTCAATGTCTCTTGTTTAAATTGGATATTTAAAGGTCCAGAATTCATCTTGTGATTCTCTCGACTTAAGCAATTTAAATTGTGTTAATTTCTTCCTAACCAGGTCAGAATTCATCTTATTTGATGCTCTGGTGCAATTATTTGTTCTTCTTTCTTCTTACACCCTGCAAATTTCAATTTATAATTCAAACTCATTACCTCATTTAGCCTTTATCCTCTGGAGATTTATACCTACCAATCAGTGCTTTCATTTTTTTTTAGAAGTTTGACTCCATAGCCCTAAGTATCCCTCCCTTTCTTTCCAATGAAATTATAAAAAACCCTTTCAAAGCAACAAAACCTAGCCATCGACTTGTTAAAGAAAACTTATCTGTTAGACACAAAGTAACAAGAGAGAGCCCTCTCTGAGCTGAGTAGGCTAGTAACTATCTCCAAAGTGGTTTGTAGGTTACCTTTGTCATTTTTTTTCTCAGCCAAAACAAATTTACAGAGTGCTAACACACCATATTCAATTTGTGTAGTAAAGTTAAACTAGAGAAACTTAAGTATCCATACCTTCAATGGCATAGTCTACTAGAGTCAATTGTTGTTTCCAATGCACAGTTAGCACCAATTTCTTTGCCTTATAGTTTATATAGACCATCTTCTTCACAACTTGAGCTATGAGTGCATATCTTTTTTATTTATTATTAAAATAACTAAGAAATGAATGTGCAAAAAAGACAATTATTGTTTAAACTGTGGCATGTATAGTATGGCTACATAAGGTACAAGAGTGGCTTTAGGTCAATAATCTTAACTGCATCAACATACAACACTTTGGATCGCATAGAAAATATCATAGCTTTGAGCTCACTACAAAAATATCCTTACAACCTATGGCTCAAAAATGTTTTATAGTTCTTTGTTCACTATTTACATTAGCTTGTTCAATCTCCACTTTGTTCATTTGTCATATCTCTCTCATATGGTTCATATATTATTTCATTGCATATATAACAAGGGCTGCATGGCATCCTAGTCCCTGCCAAGTAGATTTGGAAATGGAAATGAAAGTTTGATTATGGCTCCTCCGATTTCGTAACCTTTGTACTTGAAAGATCCAATTGGTTGGTAATTATGGGTAATTATGGTTGAACATGTGCTTGCCGAGAGAATATTTTAGGCAATTGTTGTATATATTTTTTAGTAAAGGTATGGATATGGCATGTAAGTAAGAATCATGCTTTTGTGGATGAACTTCCTCTAAAAACTAAATATAATATGACGATATAACAACAAATTATGAATTTTAAATTTTCATTTCAAGAGTAGCATGAAATGCTTAACTATGATTTAATATGTGGTAATTGTATAATATGTGGCAATTGTATGGCAAGTTTTTCCTTCATGGTCACTATCATATAGTGCTTTCCTCTTGAGTGGTGGGCTGGTGCAGTGTATGCGTAGGTTTGAATATTATGCATTGATGGATTTTGCGGACCAATCTTTGTATTGTAATATTTCATTAAGTATTTAAGTATTTATGCATTGATGGCTTCTGCAGGGACTAATAATGCTTTTAATATAATCATGATAGTAAAGATTATATGTCTCTCCTCAAATATTTCCACATGTGTTGTATGTCTCTCCTCAAATATTTCCATCATGATAGTAAAGAGTATGTGTGTTGTATATCTCTCCTCAAATATTTCCACATGTTTTTTACAATGTCTCTCTCCTTACCTCTCAAACACCTTGATTGGCATGAACTCTAGCCAGATCCAGACCTAGGATCTCCACTACACTTCACTCATTGATATCATCTATTGCAATGGATCCTCATAGTGTTAGGATAAGTTTAACCTAACACATATCACTTTCTCATCTAATGACTAAGATCCCAACATATTCATCATTTTCCAAGGACAAGCCAACATTTTCACTGAATCCCTTACACTTACACCTAGGGCTTCTAGATCCCCTTTCTATTTAGAAACCTAAATTTAATTACCTAAATATGGTGTTCAAATGTGTAGAGATGTTCTATATTCATGGATTGTATCCTTGTTGCATACTTGCAAACCTTCCCAAAGATGATAGAAGAGAATATCCTCCTTCTTGCAAGTAACCATTTAAACGGAATTGCCTAAGCATAGTGCTATTCTCACCAAACTTCTATAAAGATATATGTGGGGGTCATCAAAGAATAAGATACCAACAACACTCTTACATGCATTACTACATGGGATGCATTGTGTTAGGCCTTGAGAACGAATTTGTATTCTCCGGTTTATTTATCTAACTGAATGTGCAAGATGGCCTATCTCTCTTGACTAGAGAGAGTGATAATCTCTCTTCCCAAAGCTTAAAACAGTCTCTTATCACAACAAGCTGAAGGTGTTTAGATGGGGCATCCTATAAGGAGGCTTAACCTCTTGTGCAAGACTCAAAACTGCATTTTGTCTTACCCAGTCGGACCATTTCCTTCCATTGCAAGTCAGAAGGAATGTCATAATCTATCATCTCTTTTGGATATGATCTAGTGTGGATCATACCTTCTTCCCTATAACTAAAAACGAACAAAAATGGCATGCAGATGGTGTACAGTTGAGCTGCAAGTGGAAAAAAGTGGTTGAAACAGGGTCTTAATGGTTCCAGTATTTGAAAAGTAATAAACCAAATAAAATAAATCGACCGACGACCTTTATACTTTTCAAAATTTGTGGGGGTGTGAGAAAATGGTTTCAAGGAAACCCACCTTTCGTTCTGCAATGCTCCCAATGATGCCATGTACCCTCGGGAGAAAACTGTGGTTTGAATTGCGGGACCGCTTTTTGGTATTATACTCCATGCAGCTTAAACCTCTGCAAGTGTTCCTGATCGTTGATCTCGACGGATCACGATCAATGACATTTCGGGCCCGATCAACTTGCATATTCCGCTACATTTAACTTTTCCCTACAATCTTTAGACCTTCTCTTATTTTATCTGGTTTCTAAACCTATTAGATGAAGGGAAAGAGCTCATTTTTTTTTTAAACACGTATAGGTCGTCGGTCTTTCGACGTCCCTAACATCAGTCACATGGTGTCCTGGTCGTTGGTATATAGTTGATCGTCACTCCACCAACGTTTCCATCCGTCATGCTTCCGACGTCCCTAACGTCGGTCACATGGCATCCTTGTTGTTGTTATATAGTTGACTGTCTCTACACCAACGTTCTAGGTCGTCGGTCTTTCGACGTCCGATTTCGTTGGTCACTTGACGTTGTTGTCATTGGTATATAGTTGATCGTCGCTCCACCGACGTTTCCAATCGTCGGTCTTCTGATGTCCCTAACATCGGTCACATGGCGTCCTTGTCGTTAGTATATAGTTGACCATCTCTCCACCGATGTTTCCAGCCTTTGGTCTTTCGATGTACCTAACGTCGGTCACATGGCATCCACATTGTGGAGACCAATGAAATGGGACATTGGAATTCCGATGTCTCTGGCATCGTTGTAGTGACGGCTATATGGGGTTTGGATAGTCAAATTTGAGATGACATGTATCCGTATTAAACATTGCAATAGAGACGATACCTATGGAGTCGAAAAAGCGACATCATGTGAAACGATGTTTGAGGGGGTTTGTTGTTTGTCGTTCTCTCGACAATATAAAGTGGCAATTACGTCAAACGTGCCGTCGAAATTTGACCCAAATGTACTAGTGAGGTTTAATTAGAGAGAATAATAGAAGAAAAGAGAGGGAATGCTCAATAACGAAAGGGAAGGATAAAAGGGGAAGAAGATCAAAGGACTCCCCCACATGCATCTCAAGGTTGGAGCAATCGTGAAAAATTATGTAATGCTAACATGTTCTTGTAACCACAGAAAGATATGAAATCAATTATGCAATTAAAATAACATTTACCAACACATGAGAAACATAATATTTCCTTTCCTTCAAGAAAAATTATGAACAGATACTGAAAGTGAAGAAAATGAGGAGGATAGCTTTTTCGAAGGCAATCATTATTGATCTGGATTAAATAATTGTCATGATAGCTTCCTACACCTAATATCCAACACATACAAAGGTTTAGTGACCTCATGATTCAAGTTTAATAGTTGTCCAATATATGTTAGGTACCACATGCTACCACAAGTATGTAGACTTTGAATAAGTAACTCAGAAAAATATTAATAACTAGCATCAAGCTCATCCAAGACATGCGTTAGTTCATCGAACCACACAGTCACATAAGAGTCATGAAGACATCTGAAATCATGAGATCAAAAGAGGAAATCAACCACTATTAAATACCGTCATCAATCAATATCAAACTCCCTAGAGGTAGGAAGAGAAGTAGCATAGGCTCCAACAATGGAGGATTAGGCAATAGGATCAAAATTTTAGTAGGGAACCCTTTTCCTTTCACTTGTAAAAGAAAAAGTAAAAAGGGGGTTTGTTGAGGCCACAACACATGTTGAAGTGAATATTGAAGGGGTGAAAACAAAGGTCAACTTTGAAGTCATCTAAATAGTGGATGAGTTTGATCCCTATCCTACATTGTTGGGAATAGACTGGGCCTTTGAAAATAATCCGGTGTTGAACTTAAAGAAGAGGCACATGTCCTTCAAAACTAACACCGTGCACATGGTTGTGCCACTGGATCCATATGAGGGAAATGGATACAAGGAGGCCATAAATGAGGAAGCACAAAGTTCAGCTATTGAAAACATCTACAAAGTCACAGGGCGCAGGGAGGACTACATCAACCCCGCCGCAAATGAAGAACTAAGCAGTGTCAAATATTATGACATGGATTCTAAGGATGCATTGGGTAGATGGAAGAAAAATATTTACAATTTTTCAACAAGGAGATGAGCATGAATCACAAAGGCAGTGCGATGGATCAGATCTGAACTTTCCAATGTCATGTGGTTTTATGGCACTGGGTCAGTTGAGACATTTATGGTATAGATGGAGAAAATTATTCCCACATAGCAAAGACTTCAAGCCACGGATGTCATGGTTCAAGGAACCCTGACGTGGTAGTGGGTGGCCCACCACCCAACTATCCAGAGTTGGGAGAAGATCGTTGAATTTATAAAGGTCTGGTTCAGCCTATCTCCGACTTTGAATGATCTAACTGATAAAAGGGCATTGAAGACCCTCAAGAACATATCTCATTCTATGAATGACATTGGACTGCTAGGAACATCCCTCCATCCCAATGGGTGCACCAATTTTTCCACACCCTAGATATGGTCCCTCAGAGATGATATATTCAAAAGGAACTCTGAAGGAAAACAGGTGAGTGGACCCATATGAGCTCCTAGTTTCTTGTGACCTTTTGGTTCATCGTCGATGATCCAATTCTTAGTGAGGCCCCTAGTCAGGACAAAAACTTTATTTTTCAACAACAACCTAAGGCTATCGGCCCTAGAGTGCTCTGCTCATACCACTAGCTAACGGATAAACTAAAATAAGTCATACATTTCTGGAAAGTTGACACAGACAATATTGATGATGAAGACCCCTACAACATCCAAATCATAGAATCAAAAGGGGAATGCGTACTTAAGAGAAAGGCAGCCGAGACAACCACATTGGACTATAATGGGCCCCTAAATACTAAAAATCACAATAGCGGGACCGAAGAAGCACCCAACATGGCCATTATTGGAGATTATTGGGATAAGGAGATGGTCACTCAGGTCATTGATCTCCTCAAAGAATATGAGGACTTGTTCCCTCGTAGATTTTTTGAGATGAAAGGAATTGCGAGATCTTTGGGAGCTATGAAGATCCAACTCAAACCTGATGCCAAACTAATCAAGAGAATACCCTACCGCCTCAACCCAAAATGCAAAGAAAAGGTGAGGAAAGAGCTTGATTGAATGTTGGATGATGGGATCATTGTCCCTGTCGAGGAATCTAACTAGATTATTCCCATGGTTGTGCAACATAAAAAATATAGGGAAATCTATATATGTGTCGATCTGCGAAATCTCAATGCAACATGTGTCCATGATCTTTTCCCAACCCCCTTCACATATGAACTCCTAGAAAATGTTGGTGGCAGAGAGGCTTATTCATTCACGGATATTTTCTCTAGATATCATCAAGTTTGGATCGCAAAGGAAGATCAGGATAAAACCACCTTTGCAACTGAATGAGGATCCTTTGCATACACAGTCATTCCCTTTGGCTTAAAGAATTCCTCAGTAGTGTTTTCTCGCATTGTGGTCGCAGGCTTCAAGGAATTTATCCATAAATTCCTTGAGGTATACTTGGACAACCGGACTATGTTCAATATGTTAAAAGGGCACATACAAGGCCTTCAATTAATACTAGATCGATGTTGTGAACTGCAGATCTCTTTGAGTTTGAAAAAATGCATCGTTTGTACACCCTTTGGTATATTGTTGGGTCACGTCGTGTGTAAAGACAACCTACCCATGGACCCAATTAAAATTGTCGCCATCTTGGACATGGTGGACCCTACTTTAGTTCGTGGCATGTGCGCAACCTTGGGACATATAGGATACTACATATGCTTCATCAAGAACTATGCTCAGATCACAGTCCCTTTGGAAATATTTATGCATAAGGATATTACATATGAATGGACGTTAGAATGTCAGCAAGCCTTCGATTCCCTAAAGGAAAAGCTATTAACTATGCCCATTTTCATTTTCCTGTATTGGTCCAAGCTCTTCCATGTCTACGTCGACGCTTTTTCCATTGCACTCAGCGCCATTCTTGCCCAACCAAAATAATTCCATATTTATCATCCAGTATACATCACCAGTCGAAATCTATCAGATGTATAAAGAAAATACACCACAACCAAGCGCGAGGGCCTGGCTATGGTCTATGCCTTACAAAAATTCTGCCACTAATTACTGGGGTTCACTTTCAAATTCTTCACTAATCATTCTTCCCTCAAGTATTTAGTTAACAAACCTATATTAGGTGGCTGCATCTGTCGGTGGTTGCTACTATTTCAGGAATTTTACTTTGAAGTTGTAGTCAAACCAGGGAAACACAATGTGGGGTTAGATCACCTGTCGTGAATTGAGACAAGGGAAGTTGTTAAAAGCCTCGAAAATGACCTTCCGGATGCACAACTCTTTCGAGTGGAATATGTACTTGATTAATTGGTTGAAATCAAAGAATTCCTCATCACCGAACTAGCGCCTAAGTCATATACTTTTGCACAAAGATGCCAATTAGTGACTCACAGTGTCGATTGTTAGTTGATTGTTGGCCAATTGTACAAGTTGGGTGTTCATGGAATTTTACATCACAGTGCAATCGAACACAAATAGGACTCCCTCCTCTATGAGGCGCACAAAGTTATTGTGAGTAGTCATAACACTGGTAAGGAAATCATGCATGAAATTCTCTATTCAGGGCTCTGGTGGCCTTCTCTCTTCGCTGACTCCAAAGAATATTGTAAGTGTTGTGATTAGTTCCAATAGCATAGAAAGACGTGGGGTGGCCAGAAGAAGAGATGGTCAGGCAGTTAAGATTTCCCCTGATGTAGAAATTCTAAGTGGAGCACTTGCAAGTACCTGAAGCATGCGAGGCAATTGGATCAGACAAACGAGTGGAGCAGCGTAGAAAGGGACAATGCTCCCCAGTAGCAAAGTATATAAAAAAGAGCTTTGAGCTTAGATGCAGATTTGGCTAATGTCTTAAAGAGTTTATGAGAAGCTACTCAACTAGTCTGAGAGTTTCGAGTTAGCTACCAACATCGAGCTCACCCTGAGCCTGCTGCAATATTGTAATGTATTTGAATATATTCATGCATTTTGGTATGTTTGAGTCATAAAGCAAGGCGCATGGTGCATTCTCTATATTTCCCCTATTGATAT
>JASDQU010243449.1:29840-46699 GCA_032191745.1 Picea mariana | reverse complement strand
AACTCTTCCCCAAGATGAGGAGGTCGAGCTCAACTCCTTCCCAAAGTTGGATCTGGTTACGAAATTATAGCAACATGTTTAGAACTGTCTGCTAGGAAATAGGAATAAATTTTATGGAAAATAGGGGTCAAAGATAACATCATATCTCTCGAATAATGATAGGTGTTACAAAAATGAGAGAGGTTTTTGTATATGAACCAGTTCTTCAGAAAATTCTCTTTCATTTTTTGAAAATTCCTCTCCAGAGTCCCGAGATCCGTGCCCAAAGATAATGATTAAAACAGGAAATTATTAAATGTTTAAATCTGAAAATAGGTTGTAAATATCCATTCAAATCTTCCAAACCATGACATCTGTGAAGAAACTGAGAGAGATATTTTTGAATGGGCTCGTTCTTGAAAAAATCCTCTTTTATTTTTCAAATATTCATTTCCAGCGTCTCAGGATCCATGCCCAAATATAATGTCTAAAGCAGGAAATCATTAAATGTTTAAATCTGAAAAATAGGTTGTAAAGATCCATTCAAATATTCCAAACCATGACACTTGTGAAGAAACTGTGAGAGGTTTTTTTGAATGGGCTTGTTCTTGACAAAAGCCTCTTTAATTTTTCAAATATTTCTTTCCATGTGGTCAGAAACTGAGTTTGAAGTTGACTGCAAAAACAGTCATTTCCAGAATTTGCACAACGAACTTGCGGAGCGAGTTTCCTTTCGACATTTTATTCTATTGTTTGCCTTTGATTGATGGTTCAAGGTCATTGATTGATATTTTGACACTTGATATGATGATAAGCATCCCTAGGAACACTTCATTACCCTTTCAAACACCATTTTCTTCAACACCCTAATATATGTCAAATACTTGATTTAGACTTTGACCCTTGAGCAAATTATAGGACACTAACATTGGCTCCAATGGGGATGTTTTCATCCATGTGAGGCAGAAAAGAACTCATTGGCCAGGTTCCTTCATCCATTGGGTTGTTCCCAACCTACAAACTGACTTGTGTCCTTCTCCAACTGAAATCAAACCCACTTTGAAAACCAAAATTGTACATTGAAACTATGCACACATTTAAAACCATACTACTAGAATCCAAATTGAAACAAATGCTTTCCAAGCAATATTATTAGCACAATATTCCTCCTCTAATCAGGTGAGGGAACTGTTGAATTCAAGTGATCTCATATTTCCAATGTAACCAATCAAACAAATGGCTACTTGATTGGCCTTTGCTTTGATTCTCTCCAAAATGAAAGAAAAGCTTAAAAGATGGAAACTCAATATGAAATCTAAATCCACCTTCAAAGTTTATGAACTCTGGAAAATCACTTTCCTTAATGATTCCAACAAAACTTCAAAAGAATCTTCAAAAGCATGATACACTACCCTGTCTTGAAGGTCATCAAAAAGACAAGCATTCTCTTTGTTTACAGCTGCCAATTGTTCTATGTCATCCAACACAAGATCCTTTTCAGAATGAAAGAAAACAATATGTCCATCATGCTTATCATTCACATCAAGTAAAATAATAGTGTGTTCTTGAAAATCTTTAATTGAGGCAACCACATCATCAATTTCAAAAATATCCACAAATGATCCTTCATGGATATCAACAAGAGTGTCATCTTGATTTTCAGGAGAACCGAGACAAACAGCTTCACACACATTATTCTCTTGCCATTGTGACTCTGTGATACAAATGTGATAGGTTGATGCATTCATTTCCTGAAATTCTATGTCATATGATGGATTACTATCTAAAGTTTCTATAGATGCAATTTCAAAAATCTGATTTTGACCAACCTTTTCTTGAAACAAAGATTCAGAAAATGCATAATCTGAAGAAACATATGAATGGTTATCCTCATGCTCTCGATCACATGAATATTGGCAAGGCTGCTACAAATTTTAATCAAATTCAATAGATAGAAAATGGCTTTCATCATTAAAATTATGATCAAATTCACCTTCAGTCAAAGGGGAAGATAATGTTTGTTGAAAATCAACTTTATCTTCGTAACGATTATTCTCTAATTTATGTTCCTGGTGTTGAAAAGGATTTTCATAAATGGCCTCTAAATTTTCCTCATCCATGAACTCATCATCTTCATAAGCATTCTCCAATTTTGAATAAAAATTTCAAAATGATGACAACAGTGTTGAACCAATAACAATGATGGATAGGATCTTTTATAATTTTCAAAAGATATTGTATGAAAATATTGTAATGAATAAAGACTTGCATATGGTAAATTTTCATACCATTGTTTTTCCTTTCCCTCCAAGGTGACCATGAACATGTTCATCAAGCGGTCTTCATGAAATTGAACCTTTAGCTTACACACATGCATATGAAATTTAACCAAGTGAAGAGAAGCATCGTCTCATTTTCCATCTATGAATCTAGGAAGATATGTCTTCCAATCTATGCAAGGCATTCTATTTGGAAAACTGGGAATGTGAACACAATTCATAGGAGCATACCTTGCAGATCTGAAATCCATCTTCGGCCAGTGGAGTCACCATGAAAGCTCTGAAATCTGAATTCTTCTGAAAATGGATTTTCCATGTGGATGATTTACAGCCTCCTTGTGCCTGACTGTTGTCCACCATCAACAATCAGATCTGAACTTTGTCGTTTCTCCCAAGGAAAATTTCACTTTCCTTCCCCGGCAATGATGCCAAAATGTTATCACTCCATAATTTCCCTTGGCTGCGAGAGGGAAACCATGGAGGTAACCACAAACCACTTTGGACTTGGAATATGGCCTTTCCAAATGAGAGAGGGCTCTCTAAATGTAATTTACGCTCAGTGGCTAGATCTAAAATAGAAATAAGGTTTTAAGATGTGGTGGCAAAGCAAAGAGAGAAATCCATTGGGCATGGAGTCAACTTTTAAAGCAAAGGGAACTATTAGTAACTAGTGGGTAGAACTATCAAAGAAGAAGAGGCTAGGTAGGTGATAATCTTTTAGTGAAAATATTGTTTTTGTAGAATGGAATAAAGAGAAAACAAATAACTACATTCAGAGCACCAGCTAGGATGAATTCTGATTGAGTTAAGAAGAGATAACAATATTTAAATTTCTTGAATCTAAAGCATCAATATCAGATGAATTTCATACCATTAGCTTTCCCATTTAGGTATATAAAGGTTGGAGATGAAATGAGAAAATAAAACATGAAATACATACATAAGAGAGAAACACACACTTCAGATCACCACCACAAGAATCTCTAGTATGAATAGCATTGTACTTTTGCATTAATATTCCATTAAAATCCAGAAAGATTACAAAATGCTCAAGAGAAATGTCCTCTATGTTTCTGCCAACCCTCTCAGTCAATCAGAATTACAAATATATATAGGAAAGAATCTTCCCCAAGCTGAGGAGGTCGAGCTCAACTCCTTCCCAAAGTTGGATTTGGTTACAAAATTATAGCAAAACGTTTAGAACTGTCTGCTAGGAAATAGAAATCAATTTTATGGAAAATAGGGGTCAAAGATAACACCATATCTCTCGAATTGTGATAGTTGTTACAAAATTGAGAGAGACTTTTGTATATGAACCCATTCTTGAGAAACAAATATTTCAATTTTTTTAAATTCCTCTCCAAAGTCTTGGGATCTGCACCCAAAGATAATGACTAAAACAAGAAATCATTAAATGTTTAAATCTGGAAAATAGGTTGTAAAGATCCATTCAAATCTTCCAAACCATGACACTTGTGAAGAAACTAAGAGAGGTTTTTTTGAATGGGATCGTTCTTGAAAAATTCTCTTTCAGTTTTCAAATATTCATTTCCAATGCCTCGGGATTTGTGCCCAAAGATAATGACTAAAACAGGAAATCATTAAATGTTTAAATCTGAAAAATAGGTTGTAAATATCCATTAGAATATTCCAAACCATGACACATGTGAAGAAACTGAGAGGGGTTTTTGTGAATGGGCTCGTTCTTGACAAAAGCCTCTTTCAGTTTTCAAATATTCCTTTCCATGTGGTCAGAAACGGATTTTGAAGTTGACTGCAAAAACAGTCATTTCCAGAACTTACACAGTGAATTTGCGGAGCAGGTTTCCTTTTGACATTTCCGTCTATTTTTTGAGATGGAAAAGGAAAAATTGTATGACGAGGAAGAACACAATACTCATTTGACTCAGTCCAGAATGGATCATTCTAAGTTTGAAACCCTGGAGGAGAGTTTGAAAGGAGCCACTTTAGTTGACCAGTTGATTACCGACTTTGACATTTTGAATTAGTTCAAAACAGTCAAGCTTGGACTGCTAGTCATGTCATATGCTTCTTGCATTGACTTGGAGATTCTGATAAAGGAGATGACGGATTACGACATTCCTTCATATTTGCAGTGGAAGGAAATAGTATGGCTGCGTAAGACAAAATGCAGTTTTCCAGGGCCTAGTAGATGATGTCCAAATGTCAATAAAGGACAACAAATCATATGAAAGGTCGAAGCAGAGTTAAAGGGTGAAGAAAAGGACCAAACTACCAAAAGGGACGAACCCCTAATTTTTTGAACGGTTTCTTTCCTATTTTCGTAATCGGTTTCAAACCAAAGCGATTCTTTCCTATTTTGTAATCAATTTCAAACCAAAACGATTTCTTTTCTATTTTAATCAGTTTCAAAACGAAACGTTTTCTTTCTGATTTTATTGTAATCGGTTTCAAACCGAAGGAATTGAGTTTGTATAAATGTTAGGAGTTTTGAATGTATGGGGTGTTGGCAGAAGTCCAAGGGCACGCAATATAGCTATTCGGAACCTAAATGTAATTTTTTGAATCTGAATGGAATGCACATGCAGATGTCCTAAACTTTCTACAAAAAGATACTAATGGTGGTGGTCTGATATCCATCTTCTTTCTTCGTATGTATTTCATGTGTTCTTGATTTCATTTTCACTGTCTCTTGTTTAAATTGGATATTTAAAGGTACATAATTCATCTTGTGATTCTCTCGACTTAAGCAATTCAAAGTGTGTTAAGTTATTCCTAACTAGGTCAGAATTCATCTTATTTGATGCTCTGGTGGAATTATCTGTTCTTCTTTCTTCTTACACCCTGCAAATTTCAATTTATAATTAAGACTCATTACCTCATTTAGCCTTTATCCTCTGGAGATTTATACCTACCAATCAGTGCTTTCATTTTTTTTTAGAAGTTTGACTCCATAGCCCTAAGTATCCCTCCCTTTCTTTCCAATGAAATCATAAAAAACCCTTTCAAAGCAACAAAACCTAGCCATCGACTTGTTAAAGAAAACTTATATGTTAGACACCAAGTAACACGAGAGAGCCCTCTCTGAGCTGAGTAGGCTAGTACCCATCTCTAAAGTGGTTTGTAGGTTACCTTTGTCATTTTTTTTCTCAGCCAAAACAAATTTACAGAGTGCTAACACACCATATTCAATTTATGTAGTAAAGTTAAACTAGAGAAACTTAAGTATCCATACCTTCAATGGAATAGTCTGCTAGAGTCAATTGTTGTTTCCAATGCACAGTTGGCACCAATTTCTTTGCCTTATAGTTTATATAGACCATCTTCTTCACAACTTGAGCTATGAGTGCATATCCTTTTTATTTATTATTAAAATAACTAAGAAATGAATGTGCAAAAAAGACAACTATTGTTTAAACTGTGGCATGTATAGTATGGCTACATAAGGTACAAGAGTGGCTTTAGGTCAATAATCTTAACTGCATCAACATACAACACTTTGGATCGCATAGAAAATATCATAGCTTTGAGCTCACTACAAAAATATCCTTACAACCTATGGCTCAAAAATGTTTTATAGTTCTTTTCTCACTATTTACATTAGTTTGTTCAATCTCCACTTTGTTCATTTGTCATATCTCTCTCATATGGTTCATATATTATTTCATTGCATATATAACAAGGGTTGTATGCAATCTTAGTCCCTGCCAAGTAGATTTGGAAATGGAAATGAAAGTTTGATTATGGCTCCTCCGGTTTCGTAACCTTTGTACTTGAAAGATCCAATCGGTTGGTAATTATGGTTGAATATGTGCTCGCCGAGAGAATATTTTAGGCAATTGTTGTATATTTTTTTAGTAAAGGTATGGGTATGGCATGTAAGTAAGAATCATGCTTTTATGGATGAACTTCCTCTAAAAACTAAATATAATATGATGATATAACAACAAATTATGAATTTTAAATTTTCATTTCAAGAGTAGCATGAAATGCTTAACTATGGTTTAATATTATGTGGTAATTGTATAATATGTGGCAATTGTATGGCAAGTTTTTCCTTCATGGTCACTATCATATAGTGCTTTCCTCTTGAGTGATGGGATGGTGCAGTGTATGCGTAGGTTTGAATATTATGCATTGATGGATTTTGCGGACCAGACTTTGTATTGTAATCTTTCATTAAGTATTTAAGTATTTATGCATTGATGGCTTCTACAGGGACTAAGAATGCTTTTAATATAATCATGATAGTAAAGATTATATGTCTCTCCTCAAATATTTCCACATGTGTTGTATGTCTCTCCTCAAATATTTCCATCATGATAGTAAAGAGTATGTGTGTTGTATGTCTCTCCTCAAATATTTCCACATGTTTTTTACAATGTCCCTCTCCTTACCTCTCAAACACCTTGATTGGCATGAACTCTAGCCAGATCCATACCTAGGATCTCCACTACACTTCACTCATTGATATCATCTATTGCAATGGATCCTCATAGTGTTAGGATAAGTTTAACCTAACACGTATCACTTTCTCATCTAATGACTAAGATCCCAACATATTCATCATTTTCCAAGGACAAGCCAACATTTTCATTGAGTCCCTTACACTTACACCTAGGGCTTCTAGATCCCCTTTCTATTTAGACACCTAAATTTAATTACCTAAATATGGTGTTCAAATGTGTAGAGATGTTCTATATTCATGGATTGTATCCTTGTTGCCTACTTGCAAACCTTCCCAAAGATGATAGAAGAGAATATCCTCCTTCTTGCAAGTAACCATTTAAACGGAATTGCCTAAGCATAGTAGTATTATCACCAAACTTCTATAAAGATATATGTGAGGGTCATCAAAGAATAAGCCACCAACAACACTCTTACATGCATTACTACATGGGATGCATTGTGCTAGGCCTTGAGAAGGAATTTTTATTCTCCGGTTTATTTATCTAACTGAATGTGCAAGATGTCGTATCTCTCTTGACTGGAGAGAGTGATAATCTCTCTTCGCAGAGCTTAAAACAATCTCTTATCACAACAAGTTGAAGGTGTTTAGATGGGGCATCCTAGAAGGAGGCTTAACCTCTTGTGCAAGACTCAAAACTGCATTTTCTCTTACCCAGTCGGACCATTTCCTTCCATTGAAAATCAAAAGGAATGTCGTAATCTGTCATCTCTTTTGGATATGATTTGGTGTGGATCATACCTTCTTCCCTATAACTAGAAACAAACAAAAATGGCGTCCAGATGGTGTACAGTGGAGCTGCAAGTGGAAAAAAGTGTTCGAGACAAGGTCCTAATGGTTCCAGTATTTGAAAAGTAATAAACCAAATGAAATAAATTGACCGATGACCTTTATACTTTTCAAAATTTGTGGGGGTGTGAGAAAATGGTTTCAAGGAAACCCACCTTTCGTTCTGCAATGCTCCCAATGATGCCACGTACCCTCAGGAGAAAACTATGGTTTGAATTGCAGGAATGCTTTTTGGTATTATACTCCATGCAGCTTAAACCTTCGCAAGTGTTCCCGATCGTTGATCTCGAAGGATCACGATCAATGACATTTCGGGCCCAATCAACTTGCATATTCCGCTAGATTTAACTTTTCCCTGCCATCTTTAGACCTTCTCTTATTTTATCTGGTTTCTAAACCCATTAGATGAAGGGAAAGAGCTCATTTTTTTTTTAAACACGTATAGGTCGTCAGTCTTCCGACGTCCCTAACATCTGTCACATGGCATCCTGGTCGTTGGTATATACTTGATTGTCACTCCACCAACGTTTCCATCCGTCGTGCTTTCGACGTCCCTAACATCGGTCACATGGCATCCTTGTTGTTGTTATATAGTTAACTGTCTCTACACCAACGTTGCAGGTTGTCAGTCTTCCGACGTCCGATTTCGTTGGTCACTTGGCATCCTTGTCGTTGGTATATAGTTGATCATTGCTCCACCGACGTTTCCAATCGTCAGTCTTCCGATGTCCCTAACATCGGTCACATGGTGTCCTTGTCGTTAGTGTATAGCTGACCATCTCTCCACCGACATTTCTAGCCTTCGGTCTTCCGATGTACCTAACGTCGGTCACATGCCATCCACATTGTGGAGACCGATGAAATGGGACATTGGAATTCCGATGTCTTTGGCATCATTGTACCAACGACTATATGGGGTTTGGATAGTCAAATACAAGATGACATGTGTCTGCATTAAACGTTGCAATAGAGATGATACCTATGGCGTCGAAAAAGTGACGTCATGTGAAACAACGTTTGAGGGGGTTCATTGTTTTTCATTCTCCCGACAATATAAAGTGGCAATTATGTCGAACGTGTTGTCGAAATTTGACCCAAATGTACTAGTGAGGTTTAATTAGAGAGAATAATAGAAGAAAAGAGAGGGAATGCTCAATAATGAAAGGGAAGGATAAAAGGGGAAGAAGATCAAAGGACTCCCCCACATGCATCTCAAGGCTGGAGCAATCGTGAAAAATTATGTAATGCTAACATGTTCTTGTAACCACAGAAAGAGACGAAATCAATTATGCAATTAAAATAATATTTACCAACACATGAGAAACATAATATTTCCTTTCCTTCAAGAAAAATTATGAACAGATACTGAAAGTGAAGAAAATGAGGAGGATAGGTTTTTCGAAGGCAATCATTATTGATCTGGATTAAATAACTATCATGATAGCTTCCTACACCTAATATCCAACACATACAAAGGTTTAGTGACCTCATGATTCAATTTTAATAGTTGTCCAATATATGAGAGAATTAAGATGAATATGTTAGGTACCACATGCTACCACAAGTATGTAGACTTTGAATAAGTAACTCAGAAAATTATTACTAACTAGCATCAAACTCATCCAAGACATGTGTTAGTTCATCGAACCACACAGTCACATAAGAGTCATGAAGACATTTGAAATCATGAGATCAAAAGAGGCAATCAACCACTATTAAATGTCGTCATCAATCAATATAAAACTCCCTAGAGGTAGGAAGAGAAGTAGCATAGGCTCCAACAGTAGAGGATTAGGCAATAGGATCAAAATTTTAGTAGGGAACCCTTTTCCTTTCACTTGTAAAAGAAAAAGTAAAAAGGGGGTTTTTTGAGGCCACAACACATGTTGAAGTGAATATTGAAGGGATGAAAACAAAGGTCGACTTTGAAGTCATCTAAATAGTGGATGAGTTTGATCCCTATCCTACATTGTTGGGAATAGACTAGGCCTTTGAAACTAATACAGTGTTGAACTTAAAGAAGAGGCACATGTCCTTCAAAACTAACACCCTGCACATGGTTGTGCCACTAGATCCATATGAGGGAAACAGATACAATGAGGCCATAGATGAGAAAGCATAGAGTTCAGCTATTGAAAACATCTACAAAGTCACAGGGCACGGGGAGGACTACATCAACCCCACCGCAGATGAAGAACTAAGCAGTGTCAAATATTATGACATGGATTCTGAGGATGCGTTGGGTAGATGGAAGAAAAATATTTACGATTTGTCAACAAGGAGATGAGCATGAATCACAAAGGCAGTGCGATGGATCAGATCTGAACTTTCCAATGTCATGTGGTTTGATGGAATTGGGTCAGTTGAGACATTTCTGGTACAGATGGAGAAAATTATTCCCACATAGCAGAGACTTCAAGCCACGGATGTCATGGTTCAAGGAACCCTGACGTGGTAGTGGGTGACCCACCACCCAACTATCTAGAGTTGGGAGAAGATCGTTGAATTTATAAAGGTTTGGTTTAGCCTATCTCTGACTTTGAATGATCTAACCGATAAAAGGGCATTGAGGACCTTGAAGAACATATATCATTCTATGAATGACATTGGACTGCTAAGAACATCCCTCCATCCCAATGGGTGCACCAATTTTTCCACACCCTGGATATGGTCTCTCAGAGATGATATATTCAAGAGGAACTCTGAAGGCAAACAGGTGGTGGACCCATATGAGCTCCTAGTTTCTTGTGACATTTTGGTTCATTGTCGATGATCCAATTCTTAGTGAGGCCCTCAGTCAGGCTAAAAAAATCATTTTTCAACAACAACCTAAGGCTATCGGCCCTAGAGTGCTCTGCTCATACCACTAGCTAACGGATAAACTAAAATAAGTCATACATTTATGGAAAGTTGACACAGACAATATTGATGATGAAGACCCCTACAACATCCAAATCACAGAATTAGAAGGGGAATGTGTACTTAAGGGAAAGCCAGTCGAGAAAACCACATTGGACTATAATGGGCCCCTAAATACTAAAAATCACAATAGCGGGACCAAAGAAGCACCCAAGATGGACATTATTGGAGACTACTGGGATAAGGAGACGGTCACTCAGGTCATTGATCTCCTCAAAGAATATGAGGACTTGTTCCCTCATAGATTTTTTAAGATGAAAGGAATTGTGGGATCTTTGCGAGCTATGAAGATCCAACTCAAACCCGATGCCAAACTAATCAAGAGAATACCCTACCGCCTCAACCTAAAATGCAAAGAAAAGATGAGGAAAGAGCTTGATCGAATGTTGGATGTTGGGATCATTGTCCCTGTCGAGGAATCTAACTGGATTATTCCCATGGTTGTGCAACATAAAAAATATAGGGAAATCTATATATGTGTCGATCTGCGAAGTCTCAAAACATCACTTGTCCATGATCCTTTCCCAACCCCCTTCACATATGAAGTCCTAGAAAATGTTGGTGGCAGAGAGGCTTATTCATTCACAGATGGTTTCTCTAGACATCATCAAGTTTGGATCACAAAGGAAGATCAGGATAAAACCACCTTTGCAACTGAATGGGGATCCTTTGCATACACAGTCATTCCCTTTGGCTTAAATAATTCCTCGGTAGTGTTTTCTCGCATTGTGGTCGCAGGCTTCAAGGAATTTATCCATAAATTCCTCGAGGCATACTTGGACAACTGGACTATGTTCAATATGTTAAAAGGGCACATACAAGGCCTTCAATTAGATCGATGTTGCGAATTGTAGATCTCTTTGAGTTTGAAAAAATCCATAATTTGTACACCCTTTGGTATATTGTTGGGCCACGTCATGCGTAAAGACAACCTACCCATGGACCCAGTTAAAATTGTCACCATCTTGGACATGGTGGACCCTACTTCAGTTCATGGCATGTGCACAACCTTGGGACATATAGGATACTACATATGCTTCATCAAGAACTATGCTCAAATCACAGTCCCTTTGGAAATATTTCTACACAAGGATATTACATATGAATGGATGTTAGAATGTCAGCAAGCCTTCGATTCCCTAAAGGAAAAGCTATTAACTATGCCCATTTTCATTTTCCCGTATTGGTCCAAGATCTTCCATGTCTACGTCGATGCTTTTTCCATTGCAATAAGTGCCATTCTCGCCCAACCAAAAGAATTCCATATTGATCATCCAGTATACACCACCAGTCAAAATCTATTAGATGTATAAAGAAACTACACCACAACCAAGTGCGAGGGCCTGGCTATGGTCTATGCCTTACAAAAATCCTGCCACTAATTACTGGGGTTCACCTTCAGATTCTTCACTGATCACTCTTCCCTCAAGTATTTAGTTAACAAACCTATATTAGGTGGTTGCATCTATCAGTGGTTGCTACTATTTCAGGAATTTTACTTTGAAGTTGTAGTCAAACCAGGGAAACACAATGTGGGGTCAGATCACCTGTCGTGAATTGAGACAAGGAAATTTTTTAAGAGCCTCGACGATGACCTTTCGGATGCACAGCTCTTTCGAGTGGAATCTGTACTTGATCAATTGGTTGAAATCAAAGAATTCCTCATCACCGAACTAGCGCCTAAGTCATATACTTTTACACAAAGATGCCAACTAGTGACCCACAGTGTCGATTGTTAGTTGATTGTTGGCTAATTGAACAAGTTGGGTGTTGATGGAATTTTACGTCACAGTGCATTCGAACAAATATGGGACTCCCTCCTCTATGAGGCACACAAAGGTATTATGAGCAGTCATAACACTGGTAAGGAAATCGTGCGTGAAATTATCTGTGCAAGGCTCTAGTGGCCTTCTCTCTTCACTGACTCCAAAGAATATTGTGAGTGTTGTGACATATGTCAACGAGTGGGTAAGCCCTGCCACAGAGATGAGATCCCACTCTTCCTAGTACCTTCCCTTGATCCCTTCAAAAGATGGGAAATAGACTTTGTTGGGCCCATCAATCCACCTGCACGTCGTACTATGACGCAATACATTATTATTGCCATAGAATAACTCATGAGATGGGATGAAGCAGCACCAACCAAAGATTTTACAGAAAAAACTGCGATGCACTTCATTTTTGAAAACATCATCACCAAATTTGGATGTCCAAGGGTATTAATGAGTGACCAAGGATCGCATTTTCTAAATGAGATTATCCAAAAACTCACTCAGGAGTTCACGATCCATCACCAAAATATCCCCCCCTATCACCCTCAAGTTAATGGCACAGTTGAAGATTTCAACAAAAATTTAGAATCTGCCTTAACCAAAGTTTGTAATGTGCAATGTGATGATTGGGATCAATGGATCCATGTAGTATTATGGGCCCACCAAACCACGTGCAAAAGGATGACAAACCAAACACCATTTTCATTAGTCTATGGTAAGGAAGCGGTCATGCCATTAAAATCCGTCGTCCCCAGCCTCTGGGTCACCCTCACAACTTGGATGACTAATGATCAGTCCCTCTAGCATAGGTTGGATGAGCTTATGGAACTCGAGGAAGACCAAATTATGGCAGGATTCAGATAGGAGGTCGAAAAAGACAGACAAAATGCCTAGCACAATCGTAATATCTGCTAGATAATCCTTCAGCCAGGATCCTTAGTTTTTTTATATGACAATAAATATTTATAGCATCTGGGTAAGATATGTGTGCATTGGTTGGTTCTATTTCAGCTACTCTATATCAATGAAGCAGAAGCCGCCAAGATGGAAACTCTACAAGGTCAACCACACAAAGTTCTCATTACTGATAGTATGTTGAAAGTGTATTATGGCCCTCAAGGGTCAATCACCATTTGAATCTTTTAGCAGCTTTACAGATCAATACATTAATGTTAGTATAGGTTGTACAATATGTATCAATATCGTAGTCGGTGTAAGATACCTTTTAAAAATACTCATTTCAATCACGCAGACGGTAGAAAATAAGTAACAAAGGGTCCAGATCATCACAACGGGTTGCAGCATCACATTCTTTGATAACCCTTCATAAGTACGGTCGATCCACAATATTGATATGCCCGTCATTTGCATTTTATTGTCACCTCTTTCTTTCCCTTCACCCCATTCCCTCCAGCACATTGCTTCTTCCCCCTTCACCCCACTCCATCCCCTCTCACGCCTATATATTTCACGACCCTAGTTCACAGTCTACAAATTTATCTACCCCCTCTCATCATGATTTTATGTCTCGTCTCATTCTGATCCACTCGCTCCCCTCTTATGGCATGGATTAGCCACCCCTCCCCCGCTTCCTCCACCAGGTTTTCTCATCAAGACCGCCCTCCACCTCCCTCTGATAAGAGTTGCTTGACTCTTCGCCATGATTTATCCCCTTTGTTGGTACACCAAGACCCTACTAAGTGACTCACCCGACCCCTTGCTCCTCCACTTCACCATCACCCACTCCCCCAAAGCAGGCAGGTTGGTCCCCTTCCCTTTCATCAACCTCGTTCCTACCAACAATACCCTCACATACCCCATCATCCCACCAACCCCCAAATTTGGAATGGTCCAGATCTTTTTCTCAGTATGGCCACTCCAAAAGACAAATCTAAGGAGAGAATGATGCTCTCTCTAGTAGGAACATATTTTATCTCTATTATTTTGTGTCTCATGAGGGACTTTTGATCAATCCCTCACTCACATCCACAAGCACCAGTGAAGGTTCTAGTTTCAGCAACTGGACGCACTCACGACAATTCTTAAGAATGATAATCTACTCTTAATCACCTTTTCCATTGT
The DNA here is from genome assembly GCA_032191745.1 of Picea mariana. Classification (NCBI taxonomy): domain Eukaryota; kingdom Viridiplantae; phylum Streptophyta; class Pinopsida; order Pinales; family Pinaceae; genus Picea; species Picea mariana. Next base: position 32,429 of record JASDQU010243449.1, on the reverse strand, counting down.
CCAACATGCAGTCGTTGGCTCGAGGATGAGCCAAATAATAGTGATGGGGGCCTATTGGAACCCAAAGTTTTGTGTTAAGTTTTGTGTGAGTGCACCAAGGGACCGATGCCTGCCCATTTTATAAGTTCTATGTGCACCTGAGTAAGTGCACGAGGATTTCCATGAAGTGTGCATCGAACCAGGTTTTGTCAGCAGAGCGTGGAACATAAAGACTACCAAGTGTGTGTTAGCACAAGTTTTGTCAGTTACGTCAAAAGCTAAGAAGATGTTGGTCAGAAGTAAGAAAGGAATCATTAGGATATCTCCCTAAATGATTAGTTCCAATAGCATACAAAGACGTGGGGTGGCCAGAAGAAGAGATGGTCAGGCAATTAAGATTTCCCCTGATGTAGAAAGTCTAAGTGGAGCACTTGCAAGTACCTGAAGCATGCGAGGTAGTTGGGTCAGACAAGCGAGTGGAGCAGCGTAGAAAGGGACAATGCTCCCTAGTAGCAAAGTATATAAAAAAGAGCTTTGAGCTTAGATGCAAATTTGGCTAATGTCTTAAGGAGTTTATGAGAAGCTACTCAACTAGTCTGAGAGTTTCGAGTTAGCTACCAACATCGAGCTCACCCTGAGCCTGCTGCAATATTGTAATGTATTTGAATATATTCATGCATTTTGGTATGTTTGAGTCATAAAGCAAGGCGCATGGTGCATTCTCTATATTTCCCCTATTGATATAATGATGATATGAGATTCCATGGCTATCATAGTGTTGGGCCCCAACAACTCCCGTTAAATTTTGCTCAAATTTTAAAAGGTCCCCCATTTTAATTTTGTAAATACTATTCTCAATTACTCATTAATCTAGTCTTGTTTGATTGCAAAAAATGGTTTGATAGCTCCATTTCTTTGATGATTGGTTTTTTCACATGATTCTTTGGACTTATCTTTCATAGAATTAAAACCTGGTGATTTTTACTATTTGAGTTTCTTGAATTTCCTCATTATTTCATGTTGCTTGCATATGTATTAGGAGCTTACTTGAAATGATTTAATGCATCAAATTGCCTCGATCTACAAGGATTTGATCATCAAGATGATTTGTCAATGTTCCCTCTTTGCTAATTTTAAACAATTTTATTCCATCTTACTCATATTTGAGTCACTTTACGCCTTAGAAGATTGTATATCAAAGTTTATATGTGATTGCATAATTTTCAATTTGAGCTAAGGCATCGATTTTTACGGACCTTTTTATTTTGATGTTTTCTCTGTTTTGTTTAGAAACAAATCTGATTATTCTTTCATAATTGTGAAAACAAATTAATTTACGTTTCATTGCAGTTTAAATAAACTTTTGATCTTATTATTTTGATTCATATTTCAAACATATAGCTACATTAATTTGATTATCAACCAAAATTTTATTTTAATAAAAGAACTTTGAAATATAAATATTTTATTTCAAACCTAATTAAATTAAATCTACCACATAAAATTGAAAATCGCGGAATTAAATTAGATCCCTGAAGAAGGTTTAATTACGAGTTACAGTTGGAAGTTATCTGCTCGGGTTTAGATCATAAGAGATCGTTTTTCTATGCAAGCAATATTTCCATGATTGTTTTGATTATTGCTACATCAACAAATTGTGAGAAAGAAATAAACTATATCTCAAATTTCATAGGAAGAAAATCGCCATCTATTTCTTTGCAAAATTTTTGTTTTATCATAAGAAAGAAGATGGAGGCGTTGCTCATGGTCGATGAATGAAAGGATTTTTTTTTGAAACAGATGACAGTGACTTGTTTATACATTGGTATACACTAGCACGGCCGCTAATTCGCCGCTGAGAATGCCAAATACGTGTCATAAAACGTTTGTGGTAATTTGTAATCTGTTTGTGGTAATATGAAATGTTTGGTTGTATGGTTTAATCTTATTTAATCATTTAAATGTGGCAATTACATATCCTTACAGTAATTTTTTAATGTGATTAGGTAAATGTTAAAAAGTAAACATGTTAACGGATGTCTTGATAAATGCAAGAAAGTTCTGAACAATAAATCTGACCCATTGATTTTTGAGGACGACTAAGAATATACCAGCATCTTCAATGCATAGCCATCAGATTAGGGTTTAAGGTTAAATAAAGTTAAAAGATCATTAATTGTGCCCATTGTCAATAGATGTACCAGCCTAAATATGAAAAACATATTTTTAATGCTTGTTTCCAAATATTTTTTTTTTATTAAAAGTAAATAAATTTGTCTATTTTTTATGACATTCATGTGTATTTGAATGGAATTGAAATGGTTTTTCAGTTTCTATTCAAAACTTTAATGATTGTTACATTTCAAAATGTTTTTTGGAATTTATAATTAATTTTCAATTTATTATATATACTCTAACTGAGTATGTTTCTGTAAAAACGAAAATGTTTCTTCGTGATCTGTATGATTGATATCTAATTATTAAATGAAGGCTTTTTATACTTAATAATATATGATAATTTCATTGTGGAATGTTCTCCATATGTTTTGATTATTATATATTTAATATTTCATTGCAGACAAAATTGGTTTTAGTTACTTTTTCTCTCGT
>JASDQU010243449.1:16081-29820 GCA_032191745.1 Picea mariana | reverse complement strand
GTGAGAAAGAAATAAACTATATCTCAAATTTCATAGGAAGAAAATCGCCATCTATTTCTTTGCAAAATTTTTGTTTTATCATAAGAAAGAAGATGGAGGCGTTGCTCATGGTCGATGAATGAAAGGATTTTTTTTTGAAACAGATGACAGTGACTTGTTTATACATTGGTATACACTAGCACGGCCGCTAATTCGCCGCTGAGAATGCCAAATACGTGTCATAAAACGTTTGTGGTAATTTGTAATCTGTTTGTGGTAATATGAAATGTTTGGTTGTATGGTTTAATCTTATTTAATCATTTAAATGTGGCAATTACATATCCTTACAGTAATTTTTTAATGTGATTAGGTAAATGTTAAAAAGTAAACATGTTAACGGATGTCTTGATAAATGCAAGAAAGTTCTGAACAATAAATCTGACCCATTGATTTTTGAGGACGACTAAGAATATACCAGCATCTTCAATGCATAGCCATCAGATTAGGGTTTAAGGTTAAATAAAGTTAAAAGATCATTAATTGTGCCCATTGTCAATAGATGTACCAGCCTAAATATGAAAAACATATTTTTAATGCTTGTTTCCAAATATTTTTTTTTTATTAAAAGTAAATAAATTTGTCTATTTTTTATGACATTCATGTGTATTTGAATGGAATTGAAATGGTTTTTCAGTTTCTATTCAAAACTTTAATGATTGTTACATTTCAAAATGTTTTTTGGAATTTATAATTAATTTTCAATTTATTATATATACTCTAACTGAGTATGTTTCTGTAAAAACGAAAATGTTTCTTCGTGATCTGTATGATTGATATCTAATTATTAAATGAAGGCTTTTTATACTTAATAATATATGATAATTTCATTGTGGAATGTTCTCCATATGTTTTGATTATTATATATTTAATATTTCATTGCAGACAAAATTGGTTTTAGTTACTTTTTCTCTCGTRAGATAGGATTTATTTTGTTATTCTTTTTATTAGAATGTTTAATAGTTTCMATTAGTGTTTTTTGCAGCAAGAACTAGAGATGCTTCTCTAGCTTTCAAACTTCCTTTTATTAATTATTGTAAAATTGTTTAATGCATTTTTTTAACTACAAATGTTTCTGTAGCTACACAATTGCGGATTAGATTAGATTACATTTAGTTTTTAGATTTATATATAGGTTTTTATTAAGTTATTTATTTTTTTTAGTTTTAAAATTGCATTTTATTGGTTTAAATTCACATTTTTAGATTTACAATTTGTATTTAGATTAGAAGAGCTTTAACTTCTCTAAGGACCTCGAGCCGGGTTTTTTTCTCTTGTGTTGGTGTGTGGTCAATTCTTCATTTCAACAAATTGGCACTAGAAGGAGGGCTAAAGTAAATTAAATGATCAAATTATTAGAGATTCAAATTATTTTAATTAGTCATTATACCTCAGCCTCTAATAATTTCAGATCCATAAACTCTTCTTCTATGTTGTCACAAAATGCACTAGAAGGCGGGTTGGATGACAAGCTAACCTACTTGGAGTCAATTTTTTTGTTGGTATAATAATCGATGGCTCTTTCCTAAATCATTGTATGTGTTGGCCCTTGACCAAGTTTTGAGGATTCTTGGTCATGTTTGACCTAATTTTGGGACTTCGACAGACTGTCGAAGGCGGAGCGCAAGATGAAGCAAAGATCGCGGGATCTCGACCCCTTTTAGGGCCCTTTTTGGGATTCGAGATTATGTAATGGGCATGGGATGCCGGCCCATGGATTTGCCCATGTTTAGGCCTATTTTGTAATGTATAAATAAGTAGCTAGGTGATGTAAGAAAGAGAGACCTAGTAAGCCGGTGTGCTAAGTGTTAAAGTTTCAATCTATGTGATCAAGAGTTCTAAGTGTTTTGTGCATAATGTGTGAGGCTTGCAAGGTTAGTGCAAGTAACTGTAAGAGACTATGTGAAGGCTTGGTGTTGTACCCTAGCTAGAAGAAGGAGGATTTGGCGGAGTGCACACAGATCTCCTATCTTTTGCGGAGTAGAACTTGGATGTTAGGTGCATGTAAGAAGCTTGACCAAAGATAATAAAGAAGAGAAGAGTTGGTGGACGTAGCCCCAGGGTGGGGGTGAACCACGTACATGATGTGTTGTTATGCTTTGTGCGATGTATTGATTTGTTTATGTGTTTACTTGCTTAGTGCTTTAATATAGATGAATGATAGATAGATCTGTAGATGCTTAGTGCTTAATAATATGGATGGATGTTATATCTGACTTATGTACATATGCTTAGTGCTTAAATACCTTAGATCTGAATGAATATTGTCATACTCTGTAATTAGGGTTTAACTATAATGTAACTAAGACAGGATATTGATGAATGTTAACTACTGAGTGCTCTGTTAAGTGTTAGAATCACAGATCTGTGTCCCATCTAAAGTTGTAGACATCTGATTCCTACAACCACCCCTGCCTCTACCTCGGGTGAGACTTTATCTGCTTCGCAGGTGTTGCCGAAAGGGCCGGTAGTTAGGGTTTTGTTGGTGCGTTGTTGTAGCGTTGAACCCTAGGTTTGCCCTTGTGCCACAAATGGTTTCGTTGCTAGGACCTGAAACTATGATTGTTGGGAACTGAGGAAGAATAATCTTTGTGTAAAGATACGAACTGAAACTATGATTGTTGGGAACTGAGGAAAAAGGAGCTTTGTGCGAAGATCTGAACTGAAAAAGAGAAAATCTTCATGCATAGAATTGTTTCCCTAATATACAGCACTACTTGATCTGTGGAGCTCTGTGCCAAGAGGAAGGGTCAGATATGAATAAAAGAGGTAAGATATGGGAGCTTTGTGCCTTGATAAAGGTGAAAGTGAGACTAAAGAGGTAAGAAATAAGATAAGTGGAAATTTTTGTTTCTAGAGTATGAATCTAGGTATGTTTGATAAGATTTGTCCTAGCTTGAAAACTAGGGCACTAATAGAAGAAAGAAGATTTGATATGAGTAGATCTAATAAGAATAGTGAAAGATATGTTATACCTATGCATAGAGAGAATGTTTGGACTAAAAAATGGATTAAGGATCCTAGAAAGAATTTTTTGAAGGTTAGCTATTATGATCCTAGTGCATAGTACAGGAAAGGTTGGGGATAATTTAAGAGAAAGAGAAGATTAAATCTTTGTTACAGTTGCAGAAGACCGGGACATCTTGCTAAGGAATGCCCCGGTAGAAGATCTAGTTGTCTTTGATGTAGAGCTATGGACCATGAAGTATTGGATTGCCCTAGAATGATTGCTAAGGTTAAAAGAATGAATATGAACCAAGAAAACCCTAAGGTAGATCCAGAAACTGAGATTATGGCAGAACCCTAGAGAGAATCAGAAAAAGTTTTTCTACAGATGAAAGAAACCTTGAATGACCACCAACATATCAGCTTATCAAAGATCTTCAAAGAAAAAGAGTGCATTGAAACAAAAATAGGAGACTTCGACATTGGCTGTGTTCTGGATGAGGAAACACAGGTGAATATCATGATAGAAAGAACTTGGAAACTTTTAGGGGAGCCTGCTATGATTCATTCATTAGGAGGAATAGGATTATTCAGAGGAAAGTTGATAGCCCTATGTGGAAGACTTACCCAGATATCTATGAGTGCTCATACAACTTCGACAGAGGAAGAATTTGAAGTTGTTAAATTTATTGAGAACAGCGCTCCATTTGCTATGTTACTAGGAAAACCTTGGATTGAAGGAGATCATGCCAGAAGGAAAGAAGAAGAAGTCTTAGAACAAAAGAAGCAAGAGTTGAAAGATTTCATGACTAGGAGGATCGCACACTTGATTGAAGAACAGAAGGACCGAGTGAAGCTATTTAAAACCAGAGACTTGGATGTCGAAGTGGGAAGAACACTAGAAGACCTACAGAAGACTAAAGTACCTATTCCAGATACAGATGAAGTATTACCCTTGATTTCTAGGAAAGAATCTCAACAGTGCGAAGTCACTCTGCCAAAAGAAGATAAGAATCAGAATGGAAAAAAGAATTCTGAGACGAAGCTCACCGGAAAGAAGGCTAGAAAACTAAGTAAGAAGAGAGCTAAGATCGAAAAATTATAGAAGGTTCCAAAGGGAACTTCGCAGAAGGAAAATTTGCAAAATTGGAACTTCGTAAGGATATCAAAACTGCGTCACCTGGCCCTTCGCCAGGGCAAAGCAATATAGTCGTTGGGAACAGTATAATCGTTAGACCGATGGCCCGAATGGCTAGAAAGGTATTTATGGTCAGAAATTTCGCCACCAGACCGTTGGGACCACGCCATAACAGACAAAACTGAGTTAATGAAGGTTCCTCACCCGTTGCAAGAGATCTGTTGCCAAGTTATCTGTTTATCCCGTCGCGCCACGCAACGAGAACACTTTTGCCAACCGTGACTATCTAAGCCCGCAAAATAGTTAATTTTGCACAGTGATCATCATGATATTGCCATCCATCCTGTTGCATTGAGCAGTTACTCTTCAAACCCGAGATATTCAACCACGAGCGTGTATGTCTGAAGAAATTAGCGCACTCGAAGAGTCTGTGAAGGAAGTACTCATCGACCTCATGATTGAGAGAGTCATGTCTGAAATAGTGATGTATGTGGGTGTACAAGCGTCATCGACAAGAGGACTGCAAGCCTCTCCTTCAACTGCTCACGGAGCTGGACCATCCCGACCTTTAGCAAAAAAGAGAACCAAACACAGAGATGACCTAGCAAATGCAAAGTTGATCCCGACTGTATTGCCCGACTACATCCCACCTCTGGTCGGCGTGGTGAGTCGTGATAGTGTGCCAAGATATTTCGAGTACACCATGGTTACTGTGTATCTCTCGAAAGGGATACGCGCAGTTCGAGCGCAGCAGAACAAGATCGTAGCGTTGAAGTTCAGTGACTTCAACCTCGGAGATCACAAGAACTATAGTATGCTCACCCCGTATAAATACCTGACCAGGACGAAGGGGAAGAACTAAAAGATAATCCCCCAGTCGTGGACGATGAACCTCGCGCAGTCGACCCTGTTAAATGTAATGAAAATCCCACACTTCGGAAGGAACCAGGAAGTCAACGCTTGCATCAAGCTACTCCTATCATGTTACCATAGAAGCTACTTATGGCTAGACTGTCGTTCTCAATAATTTCCAATCATCACCAATTTATACCTATTGATTCACCTATAATCATTTGTTCTTTGAGTAAAAGAATTACACTTCAGGTTGATTCATTGATTGTGTCAAATTTTCTTGATTTTACTCCACACATGAAAACAAATTTTCTTTCATTGAGCTATGATAACACTAGTAATTTGATTTCTCCAATCGATTTTCATGAAATTTGTTTACCATTTAGGAATCTTATCCAACAAGGTTATAGTCTGCATTCTGATTTTCGGGACAAGATTGTGGATTGGTTTGAAGATTATTATTTCAAAAGGTTTCCAGAAAATGGTAAGGCTATAGTCTCCTTGTTTTTTAGTAGGGATAGAAGTGGTAAGAATCATGCATTGTTTTTTATATGTTATTTCTACACATCTTGTTTCTAGTTACTGACCAGTAATTTTATTGGTTTTGCAGCATTGGAGTTGCTTCGATGATTGCGTTGAAAATTCTATTTCACTTAGTGTTACGATCATTAAAGTAGTGTAGAATAGGTTAATTAGCTTAGTCTTTGTTGTATCCTACATAAGTAGTTTTCTTTTCTTTTGTCTACTTGAATAATGAAGTTATGAAGACACACTAATATCAAACAAGCAAGGTGAGCCATCTTTAGAATACAGTCAATGAAGTTTATTTTAAATTATTTTCTCTGTTTGTTATTCGTATGCTTATTCAAAATTGTTTTGGTTTAGCATTGTTTTTTCAAAACTCATTATGAAATGTTTAATGCAATCATTTTCAAACAATATGCAACAAGAATATTTTAAAAGAGAGTTAATATTTAAAATTCACAGTAATTTTCTCTTGACAGAAATTTCTTGAATATGGCTTACCACTGCACATATTTTAACTAAGGATTTTTCTTTTTCTTTTGGATTTTCTTTCTAATATTTGTTTGTTTTTAAATAATAAGCTTGATTAAATTAACATCTCATGCATTTTTGAATGGAATTTTTCTATATATCATTACCTTAAGGAAAGAACTTACGTATATGCAAAACACTTAAATGATTTAATTCAAATGTATTATATTCATTAAAATTTAGTTCTTCCTTTTAATTTATGATTTTGATTCATGTTATTTTGCTCAAGGTTTATTTTAATTTTGTTTGTGCATATGTTTTATTCATTTTTTAATAAATTAGTATTTATATTTTATTTTCCTCTCGTTTTTGACAATTTGCTTGAAGTTTGAAAGAGTTCGTAAATAAATAATATCACTTGGTTTTTATTACGGGGCATTTTCTTTATATTTGTTTCGGACAGATCTAAAGTTCTACGTTAAGGGAATATTTTTAAGGAAATGTTTTTTTTTGTTGAAATCTATTACTATGATACAATAATTACTTGGTTTTGAAATATCTATTTCTTAACTATCATTAGAAGAATCAAGTAGAAATTTTCAATTATTATCCAGAGACGATATACTTTTCAGAAATAATCAATAACTAGTTTACTTTTAAAGGAATCTATTTTAAGAGACCAATGGAAGTCAATGATTCTAGTAATCATTTTATCTTTTACGCCATCATGTATCTTAAGGAGACTTTAGAATTTCTCACCCATTTACTAGACAATCTCAATTGAGATTAGCAATAATTACTCATAGTTTTAGTTCCTCTTTATTCTGACTCCATAGGAAAAGAGCACTCAGTTAAAATGGGTTTAAGAGACATCATTGTCGAGGCTATAGACGCCTGGCTCTGTGTGTGATATAAAAGATTCTAAATCATTATTCAAATACATTATATATCTGCATGTAAATATTTCATAATCTTCGTGTCATCCTACGCATTTAAGGGGCTTATGAGTTCACTCCCCCAGTAGCAAATAGGAAGGTACTTAACCATTAATTTATAACCAGTGTAATGGGACCCAAGCATCTAATTTGGGTTAAAAGGTATCCATATCGAGGCTATGGATGCCTTTTGACTACAATGGCCATGCCTATGGTATTGGGGTTATCCTTATATACTAGTTACTCATTTGGTGACCTGGTTATCCTTAGAATTGGTTCCTGGTAAATTTTACTTTGTTTATCATTAAATTAGTTTTTTATTATTCCAAGATTATGGATAAAGAAGAAATCATGGTTTTAGAAATTAGTAATGCAGGAAAACATTTATCCTTCAATTCCTTGTGTTTTAATTCTTTAGATTAATCAACCAGAGATAATTGCTTCTCCCAGTGTATTGCCATCTGTTGGGCGCAAACAAATCCCATTAAATTTTGCTCAAAATTTAAAAGGTCCCCCATTTTAATTTTGTAAATACTATTCTTAGTTGCTCATTGATCTATTATTTTGTAAATAATATTCTCAGTAGCCACTCTTAAAATATTTAAATTATTGATTTGTTTTGTTTTTGTACTTCACATGTGTCAATTATTAGTTATGAAGTTGATCATGGCATGATCCTTTTATCTAAATAAGTTAAAGAAAATCAATCAAAATATAGCACTAGTTTTGAAGATTGTTGCAAGGAATTTGTGAGCAGTTAAGATGCATTTGTATCAATGACTCATTTTTATACCTACTTGTCATGTCTACCTATTAGTGAAGACTTGTTTGATTTGAGAAGTCCTTATTTAGTGTATGATATCGACTCACTAGAACAATAATAATGTTGTCCAATTTTAGGGATCTCTTTCTTATTTTTAGATATCAATTATGAAATGGATCTTTTGTTATAATAACTCTTTATATTATAAATAGAGTATGACAAGACGACCATGAGGGGGGAGGTCTCTAGAGAATTAATATTGAAGAATGTTATCTTCTCTCTTTTTTTGTTTACTATTTCTTTGCAAAACTGTGGTTTATCATAAGAAAGGAGATGGAGGCGTTGCTCAAGGTCGATGAATGAAAGGAGATTTTTTTTTGAAACAAATGATAGTGACTTGTTTATACATTGGTATATGATCTGAAGGACATATTTTTAATGCTTGTTTCCAAATGTTTTTTATTGCAAGTAAACAAAATGTGTCTATCTTTTTTGGAATTCACTATATATTTCTATGTATTTTTGGAATTTACAATTAATTTTCAATCCATTATATCGACTTCTAATTGATTTTGTTTTTGCAAAAATGAAAACGTTTCTTCATGATCTGTATGATTGATATCTAACGATTAACGGAAGGCTTTTTATACTTAATAATATATGATAATTTCAATGTGGAACATTCTCCACTTGTTTTGATTATCATATATTTAATATTTCGTTATAGACATAATTGGTTTTATTTATTTTTGTTCTCGTGAGATAGGATTTATTTTGTTATTTTTTTATTAGAATGTTTAATAGTTTCAATTAATGTTTTTTGCAGCAAGAACTAGAGATGTTTCTCTAGCTTTCAAATTGCCTTTATTAATTATTGTAAAATTGTTTAATGCAACTTTTAACTACAGATGCTTTTGTAGCTACACAATTGTGGATTAGATTAGATTACATTTGGTTGTTAAATTTGTATATAGGTTTGTATTAATTTATTTGTTTTTTTTAGTTTTAAAACTACATTTTATTAGTTTAAATTTGCATTTTTAGATTAACAAAATGTATTTAGATTAGAAGAGCTTTAACGAAGTCTCCCCTCCAGGAGAAAATCACCTTATTGGCTAACGGAGCCATAAAACCCATCAGGAACAATCATACCAAACAACTTGGGTTTTGTTCTCAGGAGCTTGAACCAAGTTGTTTCTCTTGCATTGTTGAGTGGTCAATTATGCTCATTAACACATAGGCAATTGTTCAACATAATGTATAGCTCTATTGTGATGAAATACTTCCAGTAATGAATATATGGTAGTTCCAATCTATTCTATGTCTGTTATGAATGGGTTGAATGTGGATGTGTATTGTTTTCATTCATATTCCTTAATGAAGTATCAGATCTGAGTTATATGGATGTGAATTGCAGTAATGTTTAGTATGTTTAATCCTTCATCATTGAAAAAACACCTTATGGTCTTTGTGATCCTCTCTACATCTCGGATGAGACTTTCCTCGGCCTTGGATGAGGATTGATATGTCGATGATTTGGGGTTTTGTTGGACACACTCTAGACTAACCCTGGGTCTAAATCGCCCCAGTGTTAGGAAGGTCAGTGTGTGTGAAGTCTGAATCAAAATGGAAACTAACAGCCTAACAATATTCATTCGGGATATCATCAAATTAGAATGAGGTAGGAAGACAATCCCAAAACATCTTTTATAACACATGAAGGTCATTATGATTTTTTGGTTATGCCATTTGGACTTACTAATTCACCTTCAACATTTCAAATCTTGATGAATTCTATTTTCAATCCTTTCCTTAGAAAATTTGTGTTAGTGTTTTTTGATGACATGCTAATCTACAACTAATCTTAGGAAGAGCATGTACAATATGTTGACAGAGTATTACAACTATTGGAAGAGAAACAACTTTCTGCAAATCTTTCCAAGTGTGACTTTGGGGTTCAATAATGTTGGTTACTTCTCTCATATACTGTCTGATTTTATTGACCCAGGGTTCATGTCTGTTCGGGTTTCCAACAAAGCCTATAAAACTATCGGCCCTCCTGGTCAACCAGAAGGAAACACAGCACATAGAATGCACTGCGCAGTCTCACCCAAAATAACTTTAATGGGTGGTTGTAATACTCAGGTGTTTACAACCTAGGATTGAGTGTGAGATAAGTTATCTAAATATTGAACCATTATTATGACTAGTCAATGCAACATACTATTATTCGCGACTTATGGAGTAAATCCATAGGCTTGTTCCCTTAATATCGCAAAAGCACTTAAACAAGCAATAGAATAACTCATTCATTCAACATAATAATAACTACTTTAGACAATAAGATATGCAAACATTCATCACATAACATAGATGTTATTGTGGTTCACCCCCTCTTGGGGCTACGTCCACAAAGATTTGGCTCTCAACTCTTTTATTATATTATGTTCGCATCTACAACGTCACGTGCTTACAACTCTTCTCAGTTGGGTGAGATCTTAGATGAGGCAGACTAGATCGCACCAGGATCCACAGCCTGCGATCTAACCCTCAATATCTACCCTTCCTCGTCCTCTCTAGCTCAACAGCTTATACAGAATAGGTCTTACAGCAAAACATTATCTCTTGCATCAACTCATGTATAACTACATTAACATAATAATACTCTGAAGTGAACCGAACAACACAAAATCCAACCCCCTATGATACCTACATATCGTTATTTATATGCTTCTGGCTCCTTAGTTATTTAGAATGCATTAACAAAACCCTAACCCTATTGTCGTTAGGTCTTCCTCCCATGTGTTTGTGATGTTCTTCCTTCCATTTGTTGCCTTCCATGCATGTGTACGTGTTGTGCTTCCTTCTAGTTGTTGCTTTGCTCGTGCATGCTTTCTTTCCCAAAAATGCCATGCTTTTCCACTTTGGCCTGCCTCTAATAGGCCCCCAACACTGACATGTGGCTCGTCCCGAGCCACCTAAACTTTGAGTGCTCCCTCAATCTCCTTGGTGATCGCCTGGAACTTTTCCTTCAGCTCTGCTACTTGTGCCTGTGCCTGCGCAGTCTTCTCCTTGAGTGTGTCCACCGTATGGACCGCAATGTCATCATTGATCAATTCCACACACTCTGCCTGGGTCTATGCTATATGTGCCTTGGCTTCCTCTGCTTGTGCCAGCACTTCTGCTACCCGTTCTTGCGACGGTTCCATTTGAGCCTGTCTCTCTTGTTTCTGGGTTTGCGCAGTAATTAGCTCTGCCTGCAATCTCTTCATGTCCTGCGTCCCTTTGACGCGTTCTGTGATTGGTATTGTCTTATTATTCTTCTTGAGCTCTTAGATCGTTGCGTTGATCATTTCTTATTCCTTGTCCCATTGTTGGACCTGTTGATCCTCCTCTAAGCTAGTCCAAAGTTGCACTGCTTTATCAAACAAGTCAGTTGTTGTGCTGACCTGGTGCTCTATCTCCTGCGGTTGCGTTGTTTCTTCCTGCTTCCTTTGCTCCTTAACTTTTGGTGGAGTGGTTGGTGTGAGTTGTTCCCAGAGATTCTCTATCTCCTTATGATATTGATAAATTTCCTACGCATTCCAATCAATCTTTTCTGTTGCTATGATTTCCTCTCTCTGCACGGCCTGTGGAATCTTCTCGTAAGTTCCTGCCACTTTCTGCTCCAATCCTTTTATGTGCTCCCTTTCCTCCTCAGTCTCATATTTAGCCTGCTCATAGACTATTTATAGAACATCATATTTTCTTCCTTGCCTGCTTCAATTAGATTAAGTCCTTGCGTGCTCAAGACTGTACCTCATGGTTCATGCTAACCTGCAACCTATGTAGTGCCCCAGCTGGTATCCTCGTCAACACTAGTTGGATTTGGCTTAAGTCCTTCAAGGGTGTCTACCCCATAATTTCGTCCATGCGTAGCATACTAGGAGTGATGTGGAATGTTACATGTGGCTGCAATATTTCCTGGATTGAATCTCGCTCTTCTTCTTTCACTCTTCCTTTTGTCTGCGGTGTTGATGATTTGATTCCCCTGTTGCTTATTGGTTGCCCTTCCCGATTTGATTTAGGAGCTTCCGCATGTCTACCAATTGCTCTTCAATACTATCCTTATGGTGCGCAGCATGGTCGAAGTCCTCGTATAAACAGTCCTAGACCATTCAAGATATCATTTCCCCATCATCGTTCATGATCGTATACTCTGGAAGTGTTCTTTGGGCCTTTGATTTCTTGTGTGCGCCTCTTGGCTGTGTGGTTGGCCTCTTATTTCCCCCTGGTTACTGTGGGTTTGGATTTACTGTGGTCTCTTGCGCGAGCTCGACCTGTTTCTGTTGCTCCTTAGCTGACTACATCTTATCTTTCTTCCCATTCTGGGGCCCTATCTTCGTTAGCCCTCCGTCTGTCTATGTTTTCTTGCCCTGGCCTATTCCTCGTCTCTTGGGCACTTGGATTTGTTTTGGCTAGGTTTCTTCGTACCCTGCCTCTTGTTCTGTTGTTCTTTCTGGTATATCCTGGGTGATGGCTGGAATCCTCCATTCATTGTCCCATTCTCTTATTACCATGTCAATGTCACCCTTTGTGATATAATAGTGCATCTGTAGCCACTACTTAGTAGGATCCTTCTGCGCCTGTATCCACATTGTATGTCATGAAGCCCTGAAGTTGGCAATGTTCCCATATCGCACGACGGCCTCTGGTGTTATTCTCCACATCTTGGAGATGGCTTCTTACAGGTCATGTAGGTATCCTTCAAAGATGGCCCCGTTCTCCTTTTTTCTCCTGGCCTCGGACCTGGCTCTGAGCAGCAAATATCTCGCTCCCTTATTAGGTTTAGGTCTGGTACAAAAAACTACATATCTTGGCTCTTTCCATCCCATGAAGGCTATCAATGTGATCATCCATGAGTAGTGAAACTATGTTCCTAGATCATGCACATCCTTGTAGTCATCTAGAAATAGGTTCAAGAGGTATGGTGCCCAGCTCACTGTGGTGCCTTCTACGCATTGATCTACAACTACGACAACTCCAGCTGGAACTTCCTCCTTGCGGAATTTTCTTGGCATCTTACAGGCCAATATTTTCGCTCCCGGTTGTGTCGCAACATCATTGATCCTCTTGATGATGATCCCTCTTTTCCCTTTGTTGGTACCATACTTCTTCTTCTTCTCTTCGGCTAGTGTTTTGTCCCTGGCTTTTTCATCCAGAAACTACGCGGGATCCATACCCTGAATTGGTATCCCTGTTATCTTCGCGATAAGCTCAACGTCTATTGAGACGAGCTTAACCAATCATATATCCCCACCATGCGTAACTACTAACAATGGTTTGATGCATGCGGTCACGTGTTGACCTCTGCCAAAATGTGGTAGGTCCAACAGACCTAAAATTCATGTTTTCTCCAACTCGGTTTCCCATTGGAGTGGCTGATCGACCAGTTCGCCAACCTTATTTATGCCTCTAGTCTATAAGAATACCCTCTTCGTAAGTTCTGGGAACTTGTCTTCATCTGCTACATCGTGGTCAGAGTATTTGAGCTTCCCTATATAGCCCAACAGGTCTGGTCCTACCTGTACCCCCTCTGGAATGCATAGTAGAACGATTTATGTTGCATGTTTCTTGCGAGGTGACTTGGGTATTTGTATCTTATCTTTCTTCGCTGGTGGTGGCTGGCTCGAAGTTCCAGCAACTTCCGGTTGTTCCTCTGTATACCATTCTGGCCAATCTGAGGCATCTCCAACCATCCCTTGTGTTGTGTGGTCTGATATGGTCATTTGCGACTTGTTCGGATCAACTGCTGACTCTCGAATCACCGTCGTTCCATTAACTCTCTGATCTGCTTCAGTGTTCTCCGGTGGCACCTCCTTTAAGGTTTTTGCTTCCTAGTTTTGTGTCTTCTATATTTCCGCTGGTATATCCATATTCGTGCCCTCTGTTGGATCATGTTGTCATTGATGCCAATGGTTTGATTATTTGGGAGATTGTTGGATCATGCGTCATTGATGCAAATGGTTTGATTGATTGATGCCATTACTTGACATCAATTAATGACATCAATCAATCAAACCATTTGCATCAA
>JASDQU010243449.1:0-13386 GCA_032191745.1 Picea mariana | reverse complement strand
CATTAATAATCCCTCTGAGGTTTGTGCCTAATAAGTCTCTTAACTATACAGCTCCTCCATCTGTGACAAATTTTACTTCATACGTTCCTAGACAATGCATTCTGAGCTTTCTTGGGTGCTGAAACGATTTTTTGTCATACATCAGTACTAGATCTCCTTCCTTGAACATTTTCTTCTTGGTGTGTCTATCATGCCAAGCTTTATCTCTTGATTTTTGAACTTGTTGGTGGAATCCTAGTAGGATCTATTCTTCCTACATGGTCATTAACTTATTTAGTCACTCCTGTACTGCGCCTCGTTCTGTCATTTGTGTAATTATTGCTATGCGCAAGCTTGGTACTAAAACTTATAATGGCACTACTGCTTCCTGGCCATAGACCAGTTTAAATGGCTTATGCCCTGTCAAATTTTTTCATGTATTCATGTATTCCCATAATACTGATGGTACTTTCAGGTCCCAATCATCCCTGTTGACGTTACAGATCTTTGTCAGCGCGTTCTCCAGAATTTTGTTGAATGCTTCCACTGTGCCATTCGCCTGTGGGTGATATGGTGTGCTCTTCTTGTGATGGACTTCAAACTCTCCAGTCATCGCATTGATGGTGTTGTTTATGAAGTTTGTTCCTTGGTCTCTCATCAAAATTATTGGACACCCAAATCGAGTAATGACTTGTTCAAATTAAAAGTGTGTTGGTGTTTCTACGTTGCAATCCTTCACTGGTGCGGCCTTCACCCATCTTGTTAGGTACTCTATCGCGGTGATAATGTACCTAGATCCTATTCTTTTTGCAGGTGGGTTGATTGGTCCCACGAATTCGATTGCCCACTTATCAAATGCCGGCAATGTTACTTGTGGACATAATGGCATCTCGTCCCTTCTGTTGAGTTTGCCTACCCTTTGATGACATCGCATTTTTTACAGTACTCCTTTGAGTCTCTGTGAATCGTTGGCCACCATAGTCCTGCGCGCAATACCTTCTGCGTGGTAGATTTTCCTACATAATTCCCTCCTCCTAATCCTTCATGGGATTCTGCTAAAACTCTTGGTCTTTCATGCTCTAACACATATCTTCGCAAGATGTTATCTGCGCCCATTTTGTATAAGTGTCCTGCAATCAATTGATAGTTGACAGCAAGGACTACCAGGTTTTTCTTCTGCACAGTGCTATATTTGTGTGGCGCAATACCTATGCTCAAGTACTGAGTGATATCTATGAAGTGTTCATCAACAATCTGTACTGAGAATAACTGTGCATCAGGAAAGTTGTCCTCCAAGTTTGTAGGTTCTTCTCCATTGGTGACTCTTGATAGGTGGTTGGGTCTTGCATTCAATTTTCATGGCTTGACTATTACTTCAAAGTCAAATTCTTGAAATAGTAGTAACCAGCGACAGATTCTCCCCCCCAACACTGGCTTGTTGACTAAGTATTTTAGGGCTAAGTGATTTGTGAACATCTTAAAGTGTTTCCCCAATAAGTAATGTCTGAATTTCTGCAGTGCATAGACCATAGCTAGGCCTTCTCTTTCTGTCATGTTATAGTTTTGTTCTAAGTCGGATATCTTTCTACTAGCAAATGCTATCGAGTGATCCAAGTCTCCCACTCCTCGCTGCACCAAGATAGCTCCAAGTCTTATGGCGGATGCATCTACATGCACGTGGAATGTCTTTTCCGAGTCTGGAAACACTAATATCGGCGCGGTGACCATCTTTTCCTTTAGAGTATCCAAACCATGTTGACACTCATCCTTCCACTGGAACTTTGTGTCCTTTCTTAACAGTTTTTCCATTGGTGCAGTAATCTGCACATATCCTTTGATAAATTTCCTGTAGTATCTCATATGTCCCAATGTCGCTCTTAGCTGATAGACTATTTTTGGTGGTGGTAAGTTAACAATTACTGCAATCTTTGAAGGATCTACTAATAAACCCTGTTTACATACTATGTGGCCCAATAGTATCCCAAATGGTGTTCTGAATATGCATTTCTTTATGTGCAGTGATATCTAGCACTGTATGCATCTTTCTAACATTAGGCATAAGACTTCTACATGTTCTTTCAACAGACTGTAAATTGTCCAATCGTCCAGGTATACTTCTAGGAATTGATGGATGAATTCCTTAAACGTAGCAATGACTACTTTGGAAAAAATTGTTGGTGCATTCTTCAATCCAAATGACATGACTATGTAATGGTAACATCCCCATTCTATCGCAAAAGTAGTCTTGTATATATCTTCTTGGGGTATCTTGATCTGATGGTAGCTTGAGAATCCATTAGTAAATGAGTAAGCTTCATGACCTCCTAAGTTCTCTAATACTTCGTCCATGAACGGTGTAGGGAATGGTTCATGTAGGCATGCATCATTCAACTTCCTCAAGTCGACATATATCCTGATCCCTCCTTGTTTCTTGTCCTAAACTACCATCGGGCTTATCCATTCTGATTCTTCAACTGGTTCTATGATGTCAGCTTCGAGCATCCTGTCAGTCTCAACTTTGACTTTTTGCTTATATATTGGGTTCAGTATGTACGATCGATGTCTGATCGGTCTCGCTTCCGGTCTGAGTGGTATCTTCATTTCTCCTAAATCTTTGGCTATGCCCTTCATCTCTGTAAATGTTGTGGGAAATAGGTTACTGTACTCGCGCAGTAACTCTATTATGATTTCCACTGTTTTCTCATCCCAGTAGTCTCCAATGCTTGCCAGTTTGGGCTACTCAGTTGTCCCAATATTGAATTTATTTACTTTGATCAGCATGACAATAACTTTTGATTCTATAGGTGGACCTTCCACTTCTCTTTCTCCTTCTACTTATTCAATCTGAATATCACGTGGGTCGTCTTCATCCGGTGCTTCATCTTGCACATGGTAACATGACAGAAGTTATTTAACTGTTTGTTTCTTCCATTGTTGTTCTTCTGTGATCATTTCAACTTCTGGCTCTTTGATGAATATCACTCCTCTTATTTTCTTCAGCGCGACATCTATGTTGGCATTCTCATGCTCGAATGAGAAAGTGACTGTAAAATTTTGTTGCAATGTCATCCAGGTCGTAGTTCCTTCGCGTAATTCTTGGTTTGTATACCAATTTGTTGGTATGCCCTCTAGGGTGTGTATGAAGTGATGAGGCTATTCCTCTGGGGGTGTCAATTTCCACAACATTCTGTACTTCTCCAAGTGTTTCGTTGGTGCCTCTTGTCCATCATACTTTTTTTGTTTGTTGTTTTTATGTTCTGCGTCGAACCTTATGCATAGTAACCGCTTACATTGGTACTAGTCTGTGATGGTCGATTTGTGTGCACCCCACCATCTTGCAGGTGTGACCTTGAGTGCTAGATCAAGTGCTAACAGTCTCTGGTTCTCTAAGACTTCATCTTCATACTGTGCTAAGAATGTTTCCAAATCGTTTACTCCGTGGAAACTGGGTGGTTCTCTGATTCCTGTGCCTACCCATCTTACTGTGCGGTCTATTCTTGGACATCTCCTCGTGGACACTTCGTGTAGCCTTTGTTGCGAGTTCTCTAAACTGATATCTAAATCTGTTTCACAGGAAGTGATGCTCCACCAACTGAGTATCCCGTCTGCAGTTGGGTTTACGTAATCGTCATTGTGCACAGTTGTTCTGTACAACTGGACGATTTCCTCTAGGTCCAAACAAGTAGGTTCTATGAACCTCTCCCCTTTTGATGGGTCCAATGGCATGATGACCCTCTATTCTCCTAACTCAAATGTCATTTTTCTAGTCTTTAAGTTGATTATGGCCTAGTTGTCAAATGCCCAATCCAGACCAAGCAATGTTGGGTAAAGTGTTGTGTCGTCCACTATTTCAATGACTTCAAAATATGCTTTAGTGCGCATTCCATCTAGGTCTACTATCACTCCTTTCAGTCCTCCGATTGGTAGGACTATGTGTTGGTTTTCCAGTTTCAATTGAACAGATGAATATCTTAATGTGGGTTCTCCCATGTATTTCCATGTCTTCTTTGGTAGTACATTGACTTCAGATCCTAGATCCAATATGATGTCTCCCATGTTGAAATCTCCAATGTTGGCATTCAACCTGAATTCCCTGCTGGTTCTTCTCCTTCTATGTAGTTAATTGACAGTTTTTTGTTCTAGATTTTCTTCCGTCTTGAGGCTACATTTTTATAGTATGTTTTGCAAGATTTTCACATATGATGGATCACTTAATACCTTTACACATGATTGAAAAAAGCCTTTGATTATACTTACTTGGCCCATGGAATGTATTTTGCTGGTATGATCCAATAGTGGAGGCTTTTCGTATTCAAGTGCTTCCTTGCTTTGTTGCGCAGTTGAAGTCATTGCAATATCTTCCTTCTGAAATTCTTGTCGGGCTTGCTTAAATATATCCTTTTCCTTCTGCGCGTCGAACTTCTTCCTTGGTTCGGCGTTCTTTTTCACCCATTGATTTTGTGTTGGCACTTGTTGAACAATGTCATACCCTATTTTAGCTCCTCCACAAGTAACTATATTAATATTCCTTCCTTCATCCCTTGCTTCGGCAGAAATCCATTGAACACTCTGGTTGTTTTGGTTCCTCTTTTCCTGGATCTTTACTAGTAGTGTCGGGCATTATTCTGTATCATGGTTCGATGTGCGATAATACATACAGGTTGTTGGTGGAAGTGGACATTCCCTTGTGTAATGTCTCGGTTGTTGACAATTGTGACACACCATTGGTCCTCTACCTCGTCTGAGACCTCCTCTTGCTCATCCTCCACCTCTATAGCCTACTCAATCTCCTCTTGGTGCATTATACAGAGGCGCCTGATTATACTGTGTGGTATTGTACTGAGGTTGTGTCGTGTTATACTGCGGTTTCACATTATTATATGATTGTTGTGCAGTATTATATTGTTGTTGCGTAGTGTTGTATGGAGCTGGACCTTTATTAAACTGTGGTGTGGATTGCCCAGTCAGTATTTCTTCCTGCACCCTATATGCATCGAATTTCCTTTCTCACATCAACTCCATAGTTCTACAATCTTTGTCATCATGGCCCACTGACTTTCAAAAGGTGCAATATGAGCTCTTCAGGACTGTCTAGTATTTCTGCATCATCGTGTAGTGATAAGGGTCGTGACCCAATTTCTTGAATATTTCGCACCATAGTCCTCCTGTTGGTAGCGGATTTGGAATTCCTGCTGCCATATATTGCGCGAATGTTGGGCATTTGTTCTTGTGGTTTCCTTTTGTCCTGCATGTGGTACACCAAATGGCTTCTCATTTATCCTTGTTCTTATTCTGGTTCAGTTGAAACGTTAAGTACTTCAAGTCCTCCTTCAGTTCTTCGATAGCTGGGTCTGTCTGCTGATACTAATTTTCTTCGAGCTATAAGGTTGCCTACAGAGCTTTTGCCTGCATTTGGAACTTATGTTGTCGCAAAGGGTATTTTAAGTGTGGTAATAGTGAATTGACAAATAAGTGTCTATGTTTCATCTCGGTCATGAGATACTTTAACTTTCCCTTCAGTCGCTTGAATCTCTGATCAATATCCCATACTGATTCTCCTGGTTTCTGTCTTATTTTGATCATCTCATTCATGTACCGATCCTCTAAGCTTGGCTTCTGGAACTCATTTATTAGTAACTTCTTAATGTTTGTCAGTGTCCTTGTCATCCCAGTGGAACTGTTTGCGTCTAAGCTCATGTACTAGTCTAGTGTGCGGTCTCTTAGTGTAATATCTAGCTGCACAAGTTTGGTATCTTCATGAGTGATATGTTTTGCTTCCCAGATCTTTGCACAAATGAACAAATGTTTCTCAGGGTCTTCTGTTGCTTCTCCTCGAAATTCAAATAACATGATGGTGGGATCGTGTCCTTCCATTTTGAATGTTGAACTATTACCCCGGTGTGGTGTAGATACTTGAATAGTGTTGCCTGAACTCACTCCTCCAGTTGAATTTCCTTGTGTGCATGTACTTCCTGTTGTCTAACTGCTTCTAAACGTCGGTTGTCTAAACGGTGGTGTCCTCTTTGGTGTATTAGTCGCACATGGGTTTATGGGTTCCACACTGACATTAATATGGATAGAATTTTTGCCTTCTCTTCCTGCTCTTGGACCTCTCGTCTTCCTCTCATATGTTGCACGTAGGATTTCCTCAATCTACTCCACAGCCCAAACATCCTCTACCTCTTCCTCATCACTCGCCAAGCCTTCCCTCATGGCTATGGATCTCTTCTTGGTGTTCACCTTGTATTGGTAGGGTACTCCGCTATGTGTATTTCTAGTTTTCTCCATGATTTGCTTGATCTGGTTTTCATCCATCATGATTGGGTCCAAGGGTTCCTCCTTCTTTCCCTTATCCTTTCCTCCTTCCATTTCTCCTCTTTCTGTCGGTGCTTTCCCCCCTTCCCCCATGCACACAAGGAAGTTTAGTTGTCTGACTCCATTATCATTACACCTTTGTTATATAGCAATATCTTAATCGAAGTATAGAGTGATTGAATGTACCTTCCTCGAGTTCCCCGTAGAAACTCTTACTTCGTTGTGTTGTACGACTTTGGGGTGTCTACTACAAACTCTGTGATAAAACCTACCACAATATTATCAAGCCAAAAGTCTACTGCGCGGGTGAACTTGTTGTTCACCTGTTGAAGTTGCTCAATCTATACGGGGGTCCACTCTATCTGTCGAATCCAGTTCATTGCATGTTTATCCTTCAACCTTAGTATCCACTCCTGCAATAAATGTGGAAAATCACAGAAAAAGACTTTGTGTAAATCAGTAAACACGTATTTCTCAAGGTATTTGTGAGGTGTTAGTCTAGACTTTCTATTGTCTTTTTTTGCAAACTCCATCTCCTTAGTTCTTATCCAAGTTTCAATCTTTACTTTGTGGGATTCCACGACCTCAACATTCCCTTCTAATGGCTCATTAGTCTCTTCCCTAACCTTTTCTTGATTCACTCCCGACAGATCTTCGAGTTATCTCCTTTACTCAATCCTCTCTTGTTCCTACCAATGGAAATAGAACCATTTGTTGGTTACTTCTCTCCTATATTGTTTGATTTTATTGACCCAGGGTTCATGTATGTTCGGGTTTCCAACAAAGCCTCTAAAACTATCGACCCTCCTGGTAAACCAGAAGGAAACGCAGCACACAGAATGCATTGCACAGTCTCACCCGAGATAGCTTTAATGGGTGGTTGTAATACTCAGGTGTTTACAACCTAGGATTGAGTGTGATATAAGCCAGCTAAATATTGAAGCATTATTATGACTAGTCAATGCAACATACTGTTATTCGCAACTTATGGAGTAAATCCATAGGCTTGTTCCCTTAATATCGCAAAAGCACTTAAACAAGCAATAGAATAAATCATTCAATCAACATAATAATAATTGCTTCAGACAATAAGATATGCAAACATTCATCACATAACATAGATGTTACCGTGGTTCACCCCCCCTGGGGATATGTCCACAAATATTTGGCTCTCAACTCTTTTATTATATTGTGTTCACATCTACAGCGTCGCACGCTTACAACTCTTCTCAGTCAGGTGAGATCTTAGATGAGGCGGACTAGATCGCACCAGCCTCCACAGCCTGTGATTTAACCCTCAAGATCTACCCTCCCTCATCCTCTCTAGCTCAGCAGCTTATACAGAATAGGTCTTACAGCAAAACATTACCTCTCGCATCAACTCATGTGTAACTACAATAACATAATAATACTCCGAAGTGAACCGAAAAACACAAAATCCAACCCCCTATGATACCTACGTATCGATATTTATATGCGTCTGGCTCCTTAGCCGTTTACAATGCATTACCAAAACCCTAACCCTACTGTCGTTAGGTCTTCCTCCCATGCGTGTGTGTTTTTCTTCCTTCCAGTTGTTTCTGTCCTTTCATGTGCACGTGTTGTGCTTCCTTCCAGATGTCACTTTTCTCGTGCATGCTTTCTTTCCCAAAAACATCATGCTTTTCCACTTTGGCCTTTGGCCTGTCTCCAACAAATAAGTTGAATATTTGGGTCATATTGTATCTCATGAAGGTGCAAAAGTGGATCCTAACAAAATTAAATCTATGAGGGAATGGCCAATTCCCAAAACCTTTAAGAAACTTAGAGGATTCTTAGGATTGACAAGCTATTACCACAAGTTTGTCAAGAACTATGGTCAAATAGCAACACCTCTAACAACATTATTAAAGAAGGAATCATTTTATTAGACTTAAGCAACAACCAAATATTTTGAAAAACTTAAGGAGGCTATGTGTACAACTCCCATCCGGGCAACACGTGACTTCACAAAATCATTTTTTTGTGGAGTGTAATTCCTTAGGCCATGGAATTTGTGCAGTTTTAATGCAATAAGGAAAGCCACTTGCCTTTGAAAACAACCAACTTAAAGGGGAAAAAATTACTCAAACCCATTTATGAAAAGGAAATGTTGGCCATATTACCTACAGTTAATAAATGGTGCCCTTACCTAATAGGAAGACACTTCAAAGTAAAAACAGATCATGATAGTTTGAAGTACTTCTTGGAGCAACAAGTATCTTCAGAAGAGAAACAAAAATGGGTTACAAAGATGTTAGGTTATGAATTTGAAATTATCTACAAAAAAGGAAAACACAATGTTGTGGCAGATGTTGTTTCAAGGAAAGAAGAAGAAACAGAAGGTTTACTATGTGATATTTCTATTATGCAATCTGATTGGGTAGAAGAAGCAAGGATAGAATGGAATCAAGATCAATAAGTATGCAAGATCATTCAACAACTACAAAAGGACCCCGATTCATTAGATAATTTTGTATGGAAGAACGATTTTCTATAGTATCATGATTGCCTATATTTATGTAATAATTCCCAACTCAAACAAAAGCTCCTTCTAGAATTGCACACTTCTCTTATAGGAGGACATTCAGGATTCTTGAAAAGATACCACGGGATCAAGAAGGAATTTTTCTGGGAAGGTGATCTTAAAATTGATGCTCAAAATTTTTTGTTTGAATGTGTGGTCATCCAACAGAATAAGGGAGAGATAATCAAGACGTTGGGTCTTCTACAACCATTAGCTATACCAAGTCAACGTTGGGAAGAATTTTCAATGAATTTTATTATAAATTTACCCAAATCTGAAGGAAACACTGTCATCATAGTAGTAGTTGATCAACTTAAAAAGTATGCTCATTTTTTCTCTCTTTCTCATCCTTTTAAAGAAAGTAGAATAGCCAAAACATTCATGGAAATAGTTCAAAAGCTACATGGAGTCCCCAAGATTATTATAAGTGACACAGATCCAATTTTCAGTGGAAATTTTTGGAATGAATTATTTTCTTGTTTGGAAACTCAATTGGCTCATAGCTCATCTTACCATCCTCAATTTGATGGGGAAAATAAGATTGTGAAGAAATTTCTAGAAGGATATCTTCGTTGCTTTGCATCTGATAAACAGACACAATGGTTCAAGTGGTTCCCTTTGGTAGAATGGTAGTACAACACATCCTTCCATACTTCATCAAAAATGTCCTCATTTCTGGCACTTTATGGATATTATTCTCCATCCATCACATCACCCTTGAAAGGGACTACAAAGGTTCAAGCAGTGGAGGACCACATAAGGAACCAACAAGAGATTCTCAAACTATTGAAGGACAACTTGGTTATGGAAAAAAATAGGATGAAACAACAAGCAAATTGTAACAACCCTAGTTGAATACATGTTTAGGGATTATTAAGTAAAAATTAATTAGGTGATTAATTGTCTTAACATGGTTTTAAATAAACAAAGATTGGTATAATGATATTAATTAAGTATTTATTAATTAATTAATGGTTATAATTTTGATTAATTAATTAATTAATTAACTACCTATTACATTCAATGACATGGGTATTAAATTAAAAGGGATAATAAATTTAATTGGTAAATTAAAGGATTACGTATACGGAGGGGATAAGGAGCATTAATAAATAAGGATAAGGAGCATTAATAATAGGATAAAGCATTAATAATCGGATAAGATAATAAATTTGTAGGTAAGGAAATAAATGAGGGGAAAGGGCAGTGAAGGAGGGATATGAGCGGAGGAAGCTTACGGAAGAAGGGGATCATTTTTTTTTAGGGTTCTCTTGGATTTGCGCAGGGGAGTTGAGTTCTGTAGTGGGGAAGGATTAGTTCAGGGGGCACCGGTTTTCTGGAGGTTTTGAAGCACGGGGGCCAGGATATCCATATGGTATCCTGGAGCTAGGAAGTTGTCCTAGTTGGGAGGGTGGAAACACGGTTTTGGGCAGTGTTTGACATAGTTTCAGCAACGAACAACCAGATCGACGGGGGAATTAGCATCAGGGAGAGGTAATTTGTTTATTCTGTTAAGTAATTCTTATGTTGTGGATAAAATTTTAATTTTTGTCGAATATCATATGCTCATATGTTGGTGATTGAATTTTTTTTGTATGAGAAAGAATTATATGCTAAATCAAATTAAATTTTGTACTTTTATGGCTACTACACATGGTATCAGAGCTTCATCTTGAAGCACTAGGGCCTTAAGGGCCAAGTTCCCAGCTCCAACTCCAACTCCGCCTAACCTGCAAACCAAACACAGAAATTTCAACACAAATATAAATATAAATGAAATACATATTGAAAATGTAAAAATAAATATCACAATAAAAACAAAACTTTAAAGACCAAAGACAAAACTAGGCTACAATATAGTACTAGGATCCTGCTCGTGTATTTTCTTTGATGATGTTTGAAGTGAACTCCAATTTCCCTTAATTTTATCTCAGTGTCTCCTCAATGCTCACCGGGTTTCTTGGAGTTCACGGCAGTCCATTGGGGAATAGAAGAATTCCAAATTACACAGTTGGGTACAGTAAACGAAAATATCAGAACTGCCAGGCCAGAAAGAAGATTCTGAATTTCACATTTTCTATAAACAAGTTTAACCCTCTCCCCCATTTAACCCTTTCACCCAGGTGCTTTCACCCAGTTGCTTTGGCCTTGATGCCTTGCAGTTGAAAGAAATAAGCAGTGGACACTAAAGTTTAAACCTACACCAGGACTTCCTGCAACAAATCTTACTTTTCAGAAACAAACTGACATATGCACGATGGCTGTGGGTAATTTTCAGAAACAGACTGACCTGTGCACTATGGCTGTGGGTACAGGCAAGCTGTAAATTTAGCATCCACTTTGTATAATGTATATGGCTGCAATTTGAAACAATTATGAGGAGGCCCTCCATAAGTGTTTTGAGTTGCAGCCATGTACTTGTCAATCTCATAGACATCAGAAGATATTTTGTAGATCCTCAATTTTTTGGCCACTGAACAACAAGCTAGAGATGGATTTTAAAACGGGGACTAATTTTCCTAACACATTAATGGGTTCATATTGAACTAATATGCAACTAGTCAGCATACCAAGATTCCTTGTTTAATTTACAGACAACATTTCCCTGCTAAGATATTTATGTTGTTGCTTGTCCTTTAGATTATGAAGGGATATTCAACTGAAGAAAGAAACCATGACCCACATGTATTCAGCATCCTCGTTAAAAGAATTTGTATTTACTGAAAAATATTTTTATTTTAACTGCCATTTTTTTTAATTTCTAGGTTTAAAAAGACAAATCAACAGAACAAGAGATCTGAAAGAGAAGAAAATGTTGAAAAGAATGTCTCGCACCTGTCTTTACGTTTCTCAAGAAATCGCTGAAGGGAATGTTTTCTTGCAATCGGAAGGTCAGCTTGTAATTTACGAATCGGTTGGTGATGGTTCGGACCGCCTGCCAAGGGCATGGTAGGAGTAGCCACCTTTGTAGTCCCGCCAAAATTTTGAAGAGATAAAGAAGTTCTTGGTATGGAGCTCAACGGAGAGCTTACAGGTGAAACACATGGGGTTTGTTGAGCAAAATTTGTAGGTTTTATGAAGCTAGCATTTAAGGGGTTTCCACTATCAACGAGCAGCATAATAGCTTGGGCCTTGTCATTCGGTACATCGTCATAAACATTTACCATGCCGACATAGAAAATAGTCAGTTGTGCAGTAGGCGGCCTAATTGGTGGTGTTGAAGTAACGACCGGTCTCATGGCCGGTGAGTTTGGAGGCAAAATGCCACGAAACAGCCACGGCTGAGCTATTGTGGACGCAAAACCCTTTTTCTCTGCTCTGGGAAAAGGCCGGAGGGAACCAAAGCCTAACTGCTGGGAAAATAAACCAAGCTGGGTGGAGACATTTTCCTCATTTACAGGCTTCGATCCTTTGACATCCTCCTTCCCATTGCCAAGGTAAACGTTTTCTCCAGGGCCTATGGCAGCATTGTCATTTCCTTTCTCGTTAAAATGTTTACTAAACAGGCTAAAATCCTACGAAAAATTCATTGTACTACCCTCGGAAGGGGCGGATGCAGCGGGACTCGTCATTTGCTCGGTAGAAACAGGTTCTTGTTTTTCCTGTGCAGTGACGGGATTTTCCTCCGTTTGAGACTTGTTTTTCACAGAACCCTTCTCGACCCCCAGGGAATCCATCACAACAGCCTGATCTTGCGACATATCTCGTGAACAGAACCGAAATCCGAAATGTAGTCGCGTCCTCCGGCTTCAAGGTCGTTCCCCAAACCTCGATTTTCAACAGTCATTTTCCAAATCGTCACAAGCCAAAGCAAGTGCACTCTTGCAGTCTTTTCCTCAGTTGAAAACTTCAGTCTTCCTGAAATTGCGAAGAATCAGGTAGAAAGAAAAAAAAATGCAGGGCAGATTTAGGGCATGCTGTCAGAAACGGAACCAAAATAATAAAAAAAAAAAACGACACAAAGGGGCCATGAGGAGGCCAAAACAGGCCCAATAAAATCTGCCCTAAAATATCCGCCAAAAGACCGAAAAATGACCCCTGTAAGCGTAGATTTTCCCCTAAACAAACCCTGCAACAGAAAAACAACATCAAAAATACCATAGAATGCACCGTGACAGTGTTGACGAGGCACAAAATTCTTCTCAAGGCATTGCTTTCGACCTTAAAGAAGACAGATTTGCTACAGTTGGAGATAATGGCTCTACGGATAGTATAGAAAAAGTGCTGGTCACAAAACAAAATTCCAAGGCACCTGGACAAGACCGTGACATTGTTAGCTCACCAAACATCAGAAAGAATGATGAAGTGCTAATAAGAGATTCTCCTCTAAGTGGAAGAACACATCAGATTCATTTGCACTTCCATATAACACAAAGCCCAGTGCCAAACACTAAGATGTCGAGGGAGGAGCTGCAAGCCATTACCCTAACTCCGCCGCAGCTACAGAGTGAGAGAGGCCGACCACATTCACAGAGTGAAAGAATGCGTATAGGGTTTGGGAATGGAGAGTTAGGTGTAGGGTTTTGGAGGGATAAGAGCCCTGGGGG
>JASDQU010243448.1:46777-58951 GCA_032191745.1 Picea mariana | reverse complement strand
ATTGGTCATATGTTATAAGAGTTTTAGAGGGATATTGTAATATATCGCTATAATTGCTAAAGCCCGTGGTTCTGTAACACATGGTCATATGTGATGGTTTGAAGGAAGCGCCTTCACAGAATCTAGTCTTTGTAAATATAATAGAGATTAGGGATCAAGTATAGTGGAATAAATTGATCCATGACTGTGATCAATTTATGAAAAAAATTAACCGATACACATTCATGATTAAAAGAGAATAAATCATGAAAATATGAATACAGAATAAAAAGGGAAAATGATATTAATTAAATTTTAGTTTATCATTTTAAATGAAAAGGTACAATGGTTCAAATAAAGAGACACAATGTTTTAAATTTCATACCAGCTTGAAGATTATATAAACGAGAAAAAGTGGTGAGAAGAATGGGTCTATGTGGTTCATATTAGAAGATAAAAAACATGAGTAGATTCCAAGATGAAGAAATGTTCGTTCTAAGATGCCTTTCAATGTCTTATTGAAGATCAAGAAAAGAAGAAGACAAAGCAACAATTATGCAATCCAGTACTTGATACAGAAGACCACACGAGCAAAGGTTGCAACAAACAAGTAGTTACAACAATGGCTACATGATTCAAATTTAGTGAAGTGAAAAAGAGATTAAGTTACATTATAAACTAAGGGTGGTTGGGTGGTGGAAGGGAAGATTGGATCCTGTAGGGGAGTTGGTGCTTCCCTGTCAGTTTTAGTTGACTAAACAGGGGGCGAAGCCTCCTACCAGATGGTGTTGGTGAACAAAGGGAGTTGGTGCTTCCTTGTCAGTTGTAGTTGACTAAATAGGGGGTCAAAGCCTCCTACCAGTTGGTGTTGGTGAATGAGGGTGTGGGTGCATCCTTCCAGTTGTAGCTTGTAAATGGGGTGTGGCAGCATCCCTTCAGTCGTAGTTGAAGAAACTTGGGGAATGTCTCTCCATCAAGTTGTAGTTTGAAAATAGTTTTGTAAAAGAACATTTTATTAAGGAGAAAAGAGTTGGTGGCTTTCCCTGTTGGGTTCCACGATAAAATCTTGTGTTCATAAGAGTTTGTTGTTCATAATATATTACTTAATTGAATAATTAATATGTGTGCTTAATATGGATGAAGTTAAAAATAAAAAGTAGGCAAATTAAGCACACATGGATGGACAAAAGATTTACACTAAGAATGAAACTCCAATACTTGGAAAATAAGAATACATATTTTGGAGTACAAGAATGGAAATTCATCTGAAGGCATTGGGACATGATGTATGGAATTCAGTGATCTGATTATTTCCCACCAAACAGAGTAAGGAATACAGCTCAAAATAAAGCCAAGAAAAGTAACTCAATGGAAATGAATACAATCCTTGATGGATTACCTGATGATGTCAAAAGAAAGATAGGTGAATGTAACTCTGCAAAGGAAATTTGGGACAAAATAAAATACCTCTACTCAGATGAGAAGTCAAATAAATCATTTCAATCAAAACACAATTAAGTCTACAAAAATTCTAGTGATGAAGATTCTGTTGAAGAATACTCAGACAATATTGAAGCAAAAGTCAACCTGGAAGCTGAGCTTGAAAGTCCTTTGGATGAACTGAGAAAATATAAACAAAGGTGTAAACAACTAAAGAATCTCATGCCAGAGAAAAGGAGGAAACAAGGTTCAAAGAATAAAGAACTTGAGAAAATCATAGTTGATTTTAGAATCCAATTCCAACTGGATCAAGAAGGATTGGAATCCTTGGAACAATCTCTTAATAAGGAGCAACAAAAGTTTGAAGAGCTCAAACAACAACAGCTAGAAAGTAAGAAAGAAAATCAGACGTTAAAGAGACAACTAATGTTCTCACAAGAGGAGCTTCACAGTTCAAGACAACAAGCAACCATTAATATGGAAGAAGCAAATAATTTAAAACAAGAAGTTGCTAGACTCAAGAATCAACTGAAGACCATTGAAAAATTCAAGAAAGGAACTGAAGCCTTTAATAAAATTCTCAGTCTACAAAGATTTCCCTTGAAACAATCTGGCCTTGGATATGACCAAGTACACATGGTTAAAGGATCAAGTCCTATTACTCATATTGATGTAGAAGATGACATGTGTTGTGATGATACCTCCAAAGGAACAACTATGCAACAAAAGGATGACAATAATGCTAAAGAATCTACTCATCCTCCCATGAAGATGTATCAAATCAAAAGATCAGATCATGGAATACATCCAAAAGCTATTCATATACCTCAAAGCAAGTTCATAAGAGAGACACCTTGATGGATGAATCAAAGAAGGTATGAGAGTGTCTTTAACGGTTAGTGTTTTTCTTTTAATGAATATGGTCATAAAGCCTTGGATTGTAGGCATCATGGAAGAAAACAAGTTGGTAGTTTCAACAACAGTATAAGATGTTGGAACTGCAATCATGTTGGACATATTGCTACACATTGCTATATTATGAGATGCTACAGTTGTGGTAGATATGGTCACAAAGCCCATGACTGTTGGAACTCAAGAAGATAGTCAATAAGAGATGTTTCACACAATATGACAACAAGAAAATACAAAGACATGGAAAATAAAATCTGAAGTACCAAATATGAAAGATGAGGAAAATATTTCTCCTGAAATTGATGAAGTTAATAATAAGATTTTAGGGGATAAAACTTATAATAAGGAATATTATCAAAAAAAGGATAAAGAAGCTTTTGGTGCACATAATAATGACATTGATGATGAATCTTCAATGCTAGAACAACAAAAAGAATTGAGTTATGATTATCTTAGAAATCTTTCAATCCTATTTTAAATGGTACATTGAAACTTCTTCGAAAAAAAAAAGATCTTTGTCCAGAAAGTTGCAAAGTCTATGCTCAATGAAGAAAATTATATGATGGATATTCCATCAATTAGTATTGATAATGGAGGGAAGCTGTAATCACATCAATATTCATATTGAACAGAGGTCAGCTCGGGATTAATAGTATTAAAACTCCTTGTGAACCCTGTTTTGGAAGAGCTCATTCAGTAAAATACTTCAAGGTCTTTGGAAGTAAGAGTTACATCAAAAGGCGTGTTGAGAATTTTGAAAATGTGATGCTAGATCTAATGAAGGTATCCTTCTTGGATATGCTTCTACCAAGAAAACATACAAATTCTACAATCTTAGGCTACAAAGGATTGTTGAGAGTACAAATGTCAAGGTGGATGATATAAAAACAATTATTATCATGGTTAGAGATCGATGAGAATCGATGGACATAATCAAGGGTTGTTTGAAGAATATGAACTACAATTATGTTGTGTTTAGTAGGACAACGACATTTGCAGAAGCAACATTCTAATGTACAAAATGAGGTATATGACATCCTGTAAGAAATAACAAGAGGAGAAACATTGGCAAAAAAAAATACCCTTTTAGAAACAAAGGGGGAGAACAGTCAGTAAAAATTTAAGGGAAGTATTAAGTAAGAAAGTAATTAGATTAAGTCTTAAAAAGAATTGATCACTACAAAAAATTGTATCAAGAAGACTACTCATTTGAAACACACAAAAAAAAATCCCAATCAACTGAGATAAAAAGTTAGTAAATCGACAAGGGGATTCATTCATTTATGGCAGGGAAAACATGTCCATAGGAAGAGTTACCCAAGTTCAATGTGATCAGTAACATACAAAGTTACCAGTGGTTAGACAAGTACTTATACAGACAGATCATATGAGAAGAAACCCTTATCCATTGATGTCAAAGGGGGAGAGATACTTCATAAAAGGAAAACTTCATAAGAGGAAAGCATCAACACAGGAGGAGTTTTGTATACGAAGTTAGTGTGTTGACCTCAATGACAAAGGGGGAGATTGTTCGAAATATTGTCATTGATGTCAATAGTCGAAGTGATGATCTATAATGATGAAGTATATCAGATGAGATTGTCATTGATGTCAACATGTATATCAGTCAGCAGAAGATTTCAAATTGTGTGCAGAGAAGGAAAAGCGCAATGCACAGTAAATCAGGAAGCATAAGAAATTCATGAAGCTCAGTAGGGTTAGAAAATGAAGAGATCAAATCTCAGGAGGATTAACAATTGACTATCAGTGCATAAAAGAATGCACATAAAGTATTAAAGCTCAGGAGAATTAGCGAGTGAAGAAGCACATTGCAGAAGTATCAATCGGGATCGAAGGAAATGGTGAGAGGCCTCAACAATTGCCCAATCAGAGCGAGAAGCTCAGTAGCTATCCAATCAAGAGGTTGACAGTGAGCTTGAGGATCATAAAAGGATCTTGACCATCAGATCGGAGGATGGAGGACCAACAATGGTTAGATCCAGTGGAGCTGCAAGGAGGATAATCCAACACTCCAAAAATGCGAAATGATCCTAGCCATTGGATCCAAAGGACACGTGTCGAGTGATTGGAATTTCACTGACTCGTAGATCAAGAAAGTAAAAAGTAGTGTTTCATGTACTTGTGATATGTGAACTCGCGAAAAATATCTGAACCATTGGATCATGTTAAAATGGAAGGACATGATAAAGATACAAGATTTTCATCGCAGTCGTTGATCAAGATGGAGAGATATCGACTGTTGATATGGAGAAAAAAGGATAAGAGAGGAAAAGGGGTTGTGAGCTCGGAATATTTGAATACCTGTCAACCGTCGAATCAAACTCGTGTTCCTGTCAAACCGTTGGATCCGGAGGAATATGCACGAGACAATTTACGAAATAATCAAAACCATTTGTTGTCAAGGAGTGTGAGCCGTTGATTTGGCACTCTGAAACATCGTGATATTGGGAATCAGAAGTTTGAAAGAGAGAACTGTGTCAATGTCCTGATATGCGAAATCGCGATAAGATCTGGACCATTGATATGAAGAGGTTTGTGGACCGTCGATCTAGATATTTCGGAGGTCGGGAGTTGGATGAGGTAGTGATCGACCATGTTCAAACACCCAACATGTGAAGTCATGATTGGATCACAGCTGTTGATCAAAGGAGAACAAGGACCGTTGATTTGAGAAGGATAGGTGGCATAACACATCAGCAGACTACGTCAGCAAGGACACGTGGCACAATCAGGCAATGAAAAGTGTCAAGATGATTCAACATTTTAGGTACATGCAGACCATGAATATGAGTGACACAAGGAAACTAATCAGCACATGCCAAGTCATCATGTGACATCAGCAGGTTTACATCACGTCGTGTGTTTATACTTAGAGAGTTTTGCATAGAAAGAAAACACTCTAATATCCCGAAGTCCCAAACGCCGAAATTGTGAAAGGGACACATGTCAGTAGATTGACAGCTTCAGAGATTTGACATGATGGAATTCACGTAAATCGCGAAGGCCGAAAGGCCGAAATGCCGAAGTCGCGAAATGACGAAGTGTTGAAAGGTTGAGGTCATGAAGGACAGAGTCCCAAAGTCCCGAAGGATGAATTTTCGAAGTGGACACGAGTCATTCGATCTGAAGATCACTTCGGGAGTACTCTTGACCGTCGATCTAATATAGTGGAAGGATAACATAAGATTAATAGACAAAGTCGCGAAGTAAATGATGACCATCCATCTCAACGCCTGATTAAGTCCTGGTCGTTCGATTAAGGAATGAAAGGAGTGATGTAAGGATCAACTATAACCATTGATATGGTTTCGAGATGTAGTGTGAGTCATCCAATATTTCGGCGATATCGTAATCGGGATTTTTGTA
This sequence comes from Picea mariana, assembly GCA_032191745.1. Lineage (NCBI taxonomy): Eukaryota > Viridiplantae > Streptophyta > Pinopsida > Pinales > Pinaceae > Picea > Picea mariana. The sequence continues at coordinate 53,233 of JASDQU010243448.1, read as the reverse complement.
TCGTTGTAAGTCACGAAGACCCGAAGGTTGAAGTGCCGAAATCCCATCAGTTGTCCGTCTCATCAAAAGATCGCATTATGACCATTGATTTTGTAAAGTGCTCAAGCACTCGTTCAAGCTTAGCATTCAGTCACCACCGTTGGTCATATGTTATAAGAGTTTTAGAGGGATATTGTAATATGTCGCTATAATTGCTAAAGCCCGTGGTTCTGTAACACACAATCATATGTGATGGTTTGAAGGAAGCGCCTTCATGAAATCTGGTCTCTGTAAATATAACAAAGATTAGGGATCGAGTATAGAGGATTAAATTGATGCATGACTCTGAACAATTTATGAAAAAAATGAACGGATACACATTCATGATTAAATAAGAATAAATCATGAAAATGTGAATAAAGAATAAAAAGGGAGAATGATATTAATTAAATTTTAGTTTATCATTTTAAATGAAAAGGTACAATGGTTCAAATAAAGGGACACGATGTTTTAAATTTCACACCAACTTGAAGATTATATAAACGAGAAAAAGTGGTGAGAAGAATGGGTCTCTGTGGTTCATATTAGAAGATAAAAAACAGAAGCAGAGTCCAAGATGAAGAAATGTTCATGCTAAGATGTTGGTCAATGTCTTATTGAATATCAAGAACAGAAGAAGATAAAGCAACAGTTATGCAATCCAGTACTTGATATAGAAGACCATACAAGCAAAGGTTGCACCAGACAAGTAGTTACAACAATGGATGCATGAGTCAAATTCAGTGAAGTACAAAAGAGATTAAATTAAATTATAAACTAAGGGAGGTTGGGTGGTGCAAGGGAAGGTTGGAGCCTGCAGGGGAGTTGTTGTTTCCTTGCCAGTTGTAGATGACTAAACAGGGGGTCGAAGCCTCCTACCAGTTGGTGCTGGTGAACAAAGGGAGTTGGTGCTTCCTTGTCAGTTGTAGTTGACTAAATAGGGGGTCAAAGCCTCCTACCAGTTGGTACTGGTGAATGAGGGTGCAGATGCATCCTTCTAGTTGTAGTTGGTAAATGAGGTGTGGCAGCATCCCTTCAGTCGTAGCTGAAGAAACTTGGGGAATGTCTCTCCATCAATTTGTAGCTTGAAAACAATTTTGTAAAAGAACATTTTATTAATGAGAAAAGAGTTGGTGGTTTTCCCTGTTGGGTTCCACGATAAAATCCTGTGTTCATAAGAGTTTGTTGTTCATCATATATTACTTAATTGAATAATTAATATGTGTGCTTAATATGGATGAAGTTAAAAAGAAAAAGTAGGAAATACTGATTCATCCCCCTCTCTCAATATTGCTGGATATTCCATCATTTCTGCAGTCATTTCCATCTGTTGTGGTTTACCCTACCCATAGAGATATTTTCCTCGTAACATTCTATACAGATACATCCAAACTGAAATGAATTTTCTGGATATCTCATCACTCGATGATGTGTATCGATATGTTGTTAAAATCAAGCAAAAATTTAGGCACTAGAACAAACGGGAGTTCGGATATGCAAATCCACAACAACCAAAGTATGAGAAAGACGACCCTAATAAACAAATTCCTGAAAACCAGTCTAAGCCACAAGAAAAGAAGGGTCACATGAAGACGAAAAATGACACTGGAAAATGGTGTGATTTCCACAAAATCCCCTGGCACAACACTGATGAATGTATCTCAAAACAGTCATTGGTGGTCGAGATCAAAGACAAGGAGCCGAACTCTGATTCAGAATCTGATTTTGAAAATACTGGTAAAATACAGATCATCGACGCAGACCCCAATACTATTTTCATGACCACAACAATTCAACCAGAAGAGCCAACAGATCCTAAATAAGGGGAGCACCTTTTTCATTCACAGATGTGGGTGAAGGGGACCCCACTTCATTTTATTGTTGATAGTGGAAGCCATAAGAACCTCATCTCAGTAGAGATCATTAAACAGTTGGGATTGTCGAAAACACCACACCCGGAACCATACAACATGGGGTGGCTTAGCCAGGGACGAGATATTCATGTCATCCAACAATGTCGATTGTCATACGCATCCAACCCTTCAAGGATGAGGTATTATGTGAGGTTTCCCCACTAGATGTCTATGATTATCTCTTGGGCCATCCATAGATGTGGAAGCGCCATGTTGTTTATGAGTTTCGACCCCATAATGTCATTGTTACTTTGGGGGGTCATCTCTATAGAATACCAGAGGTAGTTCCAACTATTCTCCTACCTAAACAATTTCGCAAGTTAGTATCTCATACTACAAAATTCAGCTTCTTCACAACTGTTCAAAAGGTGCATAGAAGGACACTGCAACCATTGCAGCCTTAGTACAAGCACCTTCTATCCAACATAAGAATATCGACAAGATTGAAATAAAGGGAAATGATTCTTTCTGTACAAAGTCATCTCATGTAATCATACTGGTTAAAAGTTCCAATCCTTCCAACCATAGGTTTGTGACAACCTTCAACAAGCTAAGCAACACAACTTCTCCATCAAGGCAAGCAACTCACCAAGATTTAGATTCAACAAATGCTTCCTTCTCTCCCCCGAGAACTCAACACAATGGTGAAAATTGCTTCCTAAGGAGGGAGGATTGATTCAGTTGGATATCAGTGGCCACCCATCTATTCCACGGGCTCAAAAAACAATTTTCCATCTTGGCAGTTTTTCAGGTTCCAAACTTCCGAGGGCATTTTGAGGCCCTAAATGACGTTTTTTGGGGATTTGGGGACCAGGTGACTGCCAAAGGATTTCACTTGGGTTAGTCAAAAATCATTCTTCTCGGTTAGACCTTTCTAATGGTGTATTGAACGCCCCAAAAAGAGATCGTATGCAAAAGTTACACCCCCGGGAAGTTGAAGTATCAACTACCCCCATTGGGGCCTGCAAACCTTTTGACTTTTCATCTTCCAGGGTTAGGGTTTTGGATTTTACTTATGTTAAAAAGTCCTTTGGAGCATCATTGTAAAAATCATCTTCTTGCGAATGAGAGTAGCCGTCACATCTCTTCTAAGAGATAAGCTTCCACCATTCCAACAAGTCTTTCACTCTGTATTTTTACAGTTCTATACATTTCGCACATTAATAGAAATTATGTATTACTGTATCTCTTTGTTTATATCTCTGATATATTTATGTTATATTGTTGGATATCTGATACATTTCTTTACATTTTTTTATTATATCTCCTCTCTCATTTCGTGTCGAAAATAATCCGGATAACTTTTAGTAACGAAACATTGCACTCCTTCATTTAATTAACACAAATTGTGATTTGATTAATTGATTTTCGTACACAAAATTAGACATTTATTTCATACACATATTATGGAGTGCTAGAAACAAATTTTACAATTCTACGACATGGGTTTTGTGCAGAACATTCCCAATTAGATGACACGCGAAAATTTTTCCCAGAACATGTGCGAGATGCTCGGTACATATGGTTCTTTGAAATAAACTCTCCCATATTTTCCTTTCGTCACCGGATGCCAGATTGACTTGAGTACATTTTACCTTTTCATGAATGTCTAAATCGACCTCCACATATCTCCTTTGTTGGTGACTATTTAAAATCAACTTGTAAACATTTTACTTGATGGTGGATATTAAAATAAGTTCACTCTCAGCTGCTAGTCACTAAAGATTCGACTTAGTCTTCACCCTTTTTCATATTTGCGTCCTCATTTGACTGAAAAATATCTTTTTAGTTGACTCAACTAGGAGAAATTTCGACTTGAGTATTTTGATTATGTTCCACCTAACTCGCTTCAGCCTCGACCCAACTTGTATTTCCGAATTTAAGTTTGCTTCAACTTCAACCTTTAGGTTACTTCTTTCTTGGACCAACTTGACTTAGAAGAAAACCGACTTGTGTAATTCGACTTTGTTCGTCTTGACTTGCTTCAGTTTCAACTTCAACTTCGGTTTCAACTTCGAATTTGGCTTCGATCTTTAACTTATTCAATTTTGAATTCTTCTACTTGTCCAACTTCGACCTTAGACTTCTTCTATTTATTTGACTTTGACCTTTGACTTCTTCGACTTCTTTGATTTTGACCTTCGATTTCAAACCTCGATTTCTTTGACTTCAAATTTTGACTTTTTCAACTTCTTCAAATTCAACTTCTTACTGAGATGTTTATACCAAATTTCTTGATATCTACTGCTTTTTACTGAAACACTCGACTTTGATATTTTCTCCTTTCATTTAGATAGTCGTCTTGACCCATTTAATTGTTTTTACTTGACTTAGGGTTTGACTGGTCGAGACAATTGTTTCCAACTCAACTTAAGGCTTGACTGGTCGAGACTTTTCTTGTTGATACTTTTATACTAGACTTATTGACTTCTACTTGATTCTTTTTGTATCAATTCCAATACCAACTTCATGCCCAACATTGACCATATTGGTCCTCTTTGTCATCAATGCCAACCCCATAATACGAGGTCCAACAATAATGTTGTAAGATGTAATTTTAAACAATAGGAATCACACCAAAATAAAGGACTCACATAGTGAATAATCAATGGCATAGTAGTTAATCAACCACAATAAAATTAAATTCACCATAGACCACAAATATTTTACCTTGGAAATCTAAATGATAAAACCAATATTTGGTGGGGATTTTAGTTTACTCAAAATCATTAAAATAGAGTGAACTATGCATTTCCAATCAAGGTTTTAATGCATTCTTTCTCATTCACAAAATTGGAGATGTCTTTAACTCAGAGACAATGCTAGATCTTGTTTTTTCTTCCAATTCTTTCATGATTTTCTATTTCCCTATTTCTTCATTTCTTCTCAAGATTTCTTACTCCGCTTCATTGAACGCCCTTCTTCTCTCCATCCTTTAAATTTAATGGTCTAACTTGAAAAACCAACAATCACAATTATTTTCATTCGTCTATGCAAATTTTTTAACACAAAAAACAATTAAATGCTCATTACAAAGTTACAAAAATATTTAATTAAATCTCATTCCCAATAGGGAGAGAAATTGAATGAACTTTCCAATGTAGGCCCTTTTTGTCTAGTCTTTTTATCCATTTTTCACTATAGGTTAAAGAAATAGGGAGAGTCCTTTCTCAATATTCTAGTTGAGTATCCCACCAACTATAGAAAGAAGGGGGAAAATCATCCCATTTTTTCTATCAATGCATCATCCATATTTTTCTCCAACCTTAAAAAAAGGAAATTGTTTTTATAGGTATGGTATGGGTAGGGCCAACCTTGGTTGTGAAGGGAGATCCTTAATCTATATTTCTCTTCTTCTCCACCAGTCCAACTAGTAGTAGATTAGACAATTTAGTCTCATAAGTTGGTGTTAGAAATAAATGAAGAAATCTAACTGTGAGAGGATTGTTACAATGTTGTCAACAGGTTTTGAGGTTGTTAGAATGTAAGAAAATATTTGATAGAGTCTATCAGATAAGTGGCAATAAGAAAACTCAATTAGATAGATATGTGTCCAATTTAGATTTAGTTTTTTAAGAGATCCGTTGATCTCTAGAAAGCCTGTATATATGCATATATATTTTCTTATTAAATATATGAAATAGATAACCATCTTTTTCTGCATACAGTTCTATCTGTTGTCTATTTAATTTATGTTTATTTGTTGTGTATGTTTAATTTTTTTTTCGTATCAGAGCTTGGTGTGAAAGGCAATGAGGAAGAGGTGCTCTATGAGTATTTATCACCATTTTTTTAGCAAGAGAGAAAGAACCTTCATTTGATGACTTGAAAAGGATCCTTATGAAAGAAGAGGAAAGGAGGAAGAATGTGGATGGAAAATTTCAAAATCAAAATTAAGCTTTGATGGCTAAGGGCAAGCAACCATGCAAATGAAAGCAATGGGTAAAGAACAAAGGAGGAAAACTTGATGTAAAAATATATCAAGGTGGGGTTTCATCAAAGAAAACTACTAGTGTCAAGAATAATGGTACATGCAATTATTCTGGTAAGTTTGGATGACATGTTTATGAATGTAGAAAAAAATAAGTTTAATGAGTTCAAATATAAAAGACAAGAAGGTCGCTTTGTTGATAGAGAATTATAGGTAAGCAATGATCTCAAAAATCTAAAGTTGTTTATTTCATGTGTAGCCCTATCAACATAAACAAATAATTGTAATGCATGGTTCATAGATTCAGGATCATCTAGCCATATAACTTGTAATAAAGATTGTTTTAAAATCTATCATGAGAAAACTGATGGTGCTATAATATACCTAGGTGATGATAGATTTCATAAATAAGGATATTGTAATATATTTGTAAAATTTTCAAATTGTCATGTGAAACAAATAATTAAATGTAATGTATGTAGCAGGGATTAAGAAAAATCTAATCTCAGTTTTACTAATCACAGATCAATGTTTGAAAGTTGAATAATCTGTGAAGTTAGGTTGTCAAAAGAAGGATACGTAAGATCACTACAA
>JASDQU010243448.1:16293-38059 GCA_032191745.1 Picea mariana | reverse complement strand
TTTTTTTCAAACTTCTTCAACTTTTCTATTTTTCAATAGTATCTCCCCTTTTGTGTGATCAAATTATTCTTTCAATTTATCGTAATCTTCTAATTGTTCCTTCAAGCTTTCAATGGTATTTTCAAGCTTGTGATTATCTTCTTCACAACTACTCAATTCACCTTTTAGTATTATGTTTTTGTTTCTAAGATTTCTATTTTCAGTTTCAACATGCTTCAACTTTTCAAGATTCCCGTCTTCTTGTTCACTCTCTATGTTGTCTTTGTATCCCCAAAAGGAATGAAAGTTGGTTTCTTCATCTGAATCTTCTTCAGAAAATATTTCTTCTTCTTTATAACTCTTGCGATCATCATCCTGGGTTTCTTGGGTTATGAAGATGACTTCTCCTCCATCATTATCTTCTTCATCACTCTCATCTGAGGAGATGTCATCATCCTTGAAGTATAAGATCTTTTTATTGTTGAGATTTCTCTTTTTATAGTATCAATTTTCAACAATATGTCATATTCTACCACAGTTAAAGCATTTGACATGAGACTTACCTTTGTATCTGTATGTTCCCTTCTGGAGCCTTCTTACAAAATTTTCTATTTCTTCATCAAGGTTGTTATCCTTGTATTTTGTCTTCTTTAAGGAATTAAAGGCTACTTCGTTGTTAGGCTGGTCACTTTCTGTACCTATTCTCATTTCATATGCTATAAGAGACCCATGTAATTCTTCCATTGCCATTTTGGTCAAGTCCCTAGTTTCTTCAATGGCGGAGACCTTAGCATCATACTTCAAGAGAAGTGATCTCAACACTTTTTGTACAACCAAGTATTCATTGAGCTCTTCACCTAATCCTATGATAGCATTAACAACTTCATCAACTCTAAGAAAATAGGTTGCAATATCTTCCTTTTCATCCATCTTCAAATTTTCAAATTCTGCTCTATGGCGTTGAAGCTTTACCTGCTTAACTTTTGGATCACCTTCATAGATACTCTTGAGTTTGTCCCATACCTCTTTAGCAATGCGGCAGCCCATCACTTTGCTAGCAATGGTTCATGCCAATGCTCCTAAAACAACATGTCCGTCTTTTGAATTACAACTCATAAGATTCTTCTCATTTGGATTGGTTGGAACATTCTTTGGGATTACATAGCCATTTACAACCGAGTACCAAATGTTTACTGCCAAAGTTGTTAGTTAAGTTTTCACTCTATCACTCTAGTATGCATAATTGCTTCCATCAAATCATTGAATCCCATTTGAAATGTGCTCATGGTCATCCATCTCTGTTCAGTATTTTCCTTCCAATGGTTAAACTATTGTGAAGGCAACCTACTCTGATACCAATTGTTGGAAATACTGAGAGGGGGGTGAATCAATATTTAGAGAAATTAGTATTTTGAATTTGTACTTAAATCGGATCATGTATTCAATTTATATCCAATCAACAATGAAGACTATCCAAAGAACAATGAAGAATAGTATAAGAGATATACCAATAGACCATGCACAATATATAAGAAGTAATCATGTATTATTGTTCAAAGGAAGTAATGACTTTCAAAGGTAGCTACAACTTCCAAATATAAAGGGAGGGATAAAACTCCAAAAGGAAGATACAATCCTCCAATATAAAGAGAGGGTTTGCCTCTCCATCCTTGCCCCTTCCTTCCACCCAAGAATATATGAGAAATAATAAAACTTTACATTAAATTATCACCATCAACCAACTATCACATAGAAAATGATATTGTATCCTGAGATTTCTTCAACTTATGCAATTTTTCACTTCTTGGAATACTCTGATCTTGCAGATAATATTACTCAATGTATTCTCTGAAACTCCTCCAAGTTTCACTCCTTGAATCCTCCCAGAAAAGGAGTTATAGAGAAAATGGTAGACCTTATTCAATCCTGGTTTATTCAGGAGAGAGAACTTGTAAAGCATGCCCCGCGCTCAATATTTAACATCAGATTTTGAAATTTGTACACAGGAAACAAAACTTGTATGCTTTCCAAAGCAATTTGTCTCACTCCATTTGGATTCTCTATGAAGACGTTATGACTATTTTACCCAAAACACATGTTTATGACTAGCTTCAGGACTAGTAAAAAGTCCTATCTTCCACGGAGTGTATCTCCAAAATTATAGTGAATAAAGAGCTAAAATTTTTACCATAGGTACCTAGATATGTCTTCTCAATAGTCTCCAAATTTCACCATCTGAATCATTCTAGAAACAAAGTTATAGCGAAAATGGTAAGATGACCTATAAATAGCATACCTTAGAACACATCACCAAAATACTTCATCCTCCCTTGAAACTCGACCTTCTTTACTTCATATTTCCCCCAAAAATCGACTTATATCTCCTTGCTCATTAATAAACTTGTGTGTATTGAAAAAAGAATGTATAATGAGATGCATTTATACCCTTTATGTCACTTCCTTTTAACATTAGGGATGACATGTAGTTTCTGCTTCAATTCACATTGTCATCTTCAAAAATTCATTTCTCCTGAATCGTGAGGATCTACGTGACGTGCCAGATACCACCGGAAGCAGCATGACTTATACTATCCATCCATGGGTGTTGTATTTTCATGTGTAATTTCCTTCATTTCTATCTACTTCGATCAACTGTGGGGTCCAAAAGCCAATGGCTAGGGTTGACATCAATGGCTACAACCAATCATTAGGGTTGACATCAATGACAACAACCATTCTTTCAACAATTCCGCCTCTTTGACAACAAATCTCTCACCTGGAGAGAATGCTCATGGGCCTGACAACACGCCTCTTCGACAACAAATTTCTCACCCGAAGAGAATGCTCACGAGCCTGACAACCTGCCTCTTCGACAACAAAAGCTCTAGTTATCATACATAAAACCCCTTTACAAGTTTTTCTCTGCAGATAAGGTAATGGTCGTCTTTCCTTAGATGGTTTGACCCCTTCTTCCCATGGGAAATGAATGAATCCCCCTAAATACACTAAGGCCAACAATATGTATTGCATGCCTTAAACTCGACACTTGTCACCTTCAGAATTAGCTTTAGCCACATGGTGACTCGTTTCCATCCCTCGAGAACTTAGGATAAATAATTATTCATAATTACACTTTTAAGAAATATTAATAAAATATTCCCTCACTTAATCCCCTTTGGATTAGCCCTCATTTTCCCCCTTTTTTCGGTGGAGTTTATCCCGCTGTCTGTTTTCGTCTGTTCTATCTGCGTGCATCGACGTGATATTATTAATAACTTGAGTGTGATTACATTTTACAAGGATAGACGTACTAGCCTATTTGCATCTCGGCTCACCAGCGCCATAACCACCTCATATATTTATATATATGGAGAGAGAGAGAGAGAGAGAGAGAGAGAGAGAGAGAGAGATCGGTTTGATGCACACTTCAAGGTAATCCCCGCGCACTTACTCAAGTGCGCGCAACGCTATGAAATGTGCACACACTTCCTTTGATGTACTAGCACGTGCACTTACCTTGGTGTGTACATCACTATGAACTGTGTGTACCATTTCTTTGATAACAATCCCCGCACACTACTCAGGTACATGCAAAACCAAAACTTAGTGCCAACGACTCACTAACTTATATGTACAATTATATTTATAATTGGTACCAATGACTCACCAACCTATATGTACAATTACAAATGGGGTTCGAATTAGAGACACTACATCCACTCACTCATATCCAACAAAAGTGATTGCGCGGAAAGATGAGCCCCCACACATATAACTCTCGAGAAAAAAGAGATTGATCATGGTTAAGAGACTAAAGAGATTGACCATGGTTAAGAGACTAGAGTAGTGATTGGACGAAGAGGAAAGAGAAAGTTCAAACTCCACCATAAAGATATACCAACCATATCGCCATAAAGATATACCAACCATATTGGAGAACGTGACCTTCCCCACCAATATTTGCGCGGATAGGCAGGTGCTTCAAGGACAGATTTATCTTTTCATACAGTCGATCTTGATTTATATATGAACGAAATTTTAATATATTCTTCATGGCGTAATGATATTATTATTTTATTACATATTTTTCATTTATATTGACATATAATAAATTTTGGTACAATAATTGATATTTTTAATTGATTATATTTAAGTGTAATCTTTTAAATATTTAGATATATTTTTAATAAAATTCAAAACTTGTACAAATATAAATATAAAGAGGAAAATAAAATATTTTTTTTTATATTATTAATAAGATTTTTTTATTTTATATTATAATGATATTTTTACTTAAATTTTATTTTTAATATAAGTATTTTAATGGATACATAAATTTGCTACATTATTTTCTATATATATTTTAAAAAGAATTATTTAATTATTTTTGGTTAGATATTTATTGGTGATTAGACCTATCTATCATCAATGAATTATGGAAAATTATGACAGAACTTTTTGCAAAGTATTTAAAAAAATAAATATGCACTCGCTTTAATATTATCCATTTTATAAAATTCCCATTATATTAAACTTTAAAATCTTTTTTTAACACAATAATTGAATTGTTTAAAATATTTTATGATACTTTGATTTACCGAGTATACCTATTGATAATGGACATATTTAATATGTTTTTAGTATTTAATCAATTTTGTATAGACAAGATTTCATTTTCTAAAAACCCCAAGTTTACCAGCCACTATTTTTACTCCAACTATTATTTACTGGACTAGATTTTCCTACCTGAAGCTCTTACCACTAGTATTACCGTGTAAGTTATTTAATGCACAAGATTCTGCAATTATTTAATGCCCAAAATTCGATTATTTCAGCATTCACAAACCACAAGTGACTTGTGGATGTGCTAGTTTGTATTAACCATCAGGAAGTTTTGTTACATTAAAAAAATCAAAACATGTCCAAACTAAATTTGGGAATTTGGAATATTAAATCACCATCTACAATTTGTGACATTTTGTACAACTTTTCTGTATCGACTACAATCAAATTTATTAAATTGCATTATAAAATTCGCCAAAATGGCTCCACAGTGAAGTAGAATTTCTGCAACTATTCATTTTTCATTCAAACCAGCCAGTCTGTTGATCTCCTTCCTGCTTCAGCTATTTCCATCGTCAGCGCTTTTGATCTTTCCCGTCTTCCTGCAGTCTACATATCTGTTGGGAGTCACATAATTTGCCCTTGGATCTTCAGAGGCTTTTGGCTGTGGTGATGCTGCAAAATAGACACATGGAATCACATTGTTGTGCAAAACCCTGTTGCAATTACTGTCTCGAGAGTTCCAATCAGTGATTCTTGCACGCAATCAACTTTCCAGACTGGCTTTCTTGGAGTTTTTTTGTTCCAGTTGGCTCCCAGCTGTGTGTGAATGCCATCCAAAATCCAATGTAACAGCGTTGCAACGTGATAACTATGCTTTCCTCCGAAACTTTTGTGACATTTTATGACATAATCATAGATTATATCTAATTCCCACCATAACAATGCATCCCCAGTCGTTAATAAGCTGAAACTATGTCTGTAAATGAAGTAGATTTCTAACTTATGTAACGTAGACCAGACCATTTCTATTTTCTTGATATATGAATGTTAGTTACAGGAAAATCAGAATTACCATCGATCATGGAGTCTCCGCAATCATCTCCAACTTGGCTTGGCATCGGATTCGCCCTCTACCCCTTGGATCTGAGGTTGGAATATTAGGGCCCCTGGAAATACAACAAACTGAGGAATAGTGGTATTACTTTCCACATTCATCATGTTGGCTATGAATAGCGAACAAGGGCTGCACTTGCACTTGAGCTTTACCAAATCCACACGATAATTTTGATCTCTTAGTCGCCTTGTTCTTGTGTGTTGATAGCGCAGTGCTAATCTTGAAAAGAAGAGAAGCCATGTCTGAGTCTGTCAACAAAAACTGTAACTTCCGCTGAGGAAGAAGAAAGTAAAGCTGCCCAATCTGCAATCGATCATCATCGCCCAGAACCTGGGAGATGTTTTGACCGACATAAAGACCATCAGAGTTACAGATGAAGTGTCCCTCATATTCTCTCAGAATTTCTTGGCTTCTCACCTCTTCAGAGAACTCCTGGATGTTCCCGTCCATCAATATGAGCTTTGCAGTAGCTGGCACAGAAGAAGTGGCATTTGAAGAAACGCAACTCCCCATGTTTCGAATTCAGATAAATTTATCAAAACCACTTAGATTACTATGTGACTGAATACTGGAAACTTGGAAAATATTGATGTCTATATATATAGGAGGGTATCCACCCAACTCAGATAAAGCATGAGCTGGTTTTTAGGGCTGGTTTCCAAACCAGGGTGGGTTTCAAGGGTTTAACCAAAACCTGTGGAATTGCCAATCATTCAGGGACGGCAATACTGCTCGATTTACAGAACTAGGGTTTTGTTTGTTGTGATGTTAGGTTGGCCAGCGCTCTCTGAATGATTGTAATTAGGGAAGTTACGCCGTCTCTTCCAAGGTACGACCTTTTCTTCGTTTCTGTTGTTGTTGTTATGTGAGCAAGTTGCCTCTCGACGAGACATTTGGGTGGGATCCAACTGAGTTGACGTTGATGTTCATCGTGATAATTTGTTTTAGATATTCGAAGCGTGTAATGTTTAACTTGTAGTTGAGACTTTGAATTTTGAAAGTTAAAGCGTGACTTCCAATAAGGACGTCATGATCTTCACTGGTTGTTGCTCAGCAAATAAACTCATCGATTTCGGAAAGTGATGACGACACAGATCCAGATTTAATTTAACTTTCATTTATTTAACATTAAAAAACAATACCTTCTATGCAATATTCTTCGCTGAAATAAGACTACATTCAATATAATTTGGCGCACTGAGAGAAGTGATCTCGACATATTGAAAATGATTTTCATAAACAATGACATGATTCTAACAAAAAAATGGTTAAGATATAAATTAGAAAATTTTCTAAAATAGGATATAGAAAAAGGAATTGTTCCATCAAATGTAAAATTTGAAGCTTAATATGTTATAACTTAAAATTTAGGGAATAAAATAATTAAAAATTAATTCACACATGTTGAGATGAGAAATATGAAAATAAGGTATGAACTTCTCTCCTACAGAGAGTGTGACAATATTTCTTTCATGAGAAATATGAAAATAAGGTATGAACTTCTCTCCTATAGAGAGTGTGACAATATTTCTTTCATGGAAATAGTTATAATGTTCATGTTTAATTCTAGATCTTCCATTATCACTTTATTTCTTATCTTCCATTATCACCTCAAATTCTAGAAGAAAATCCAAACTTTGTGCCATTTTTTTATATAGTGAAAAGGAATATCTCGAGGATTTTCCTAATTCCAAATAAATATCCTTACTTTTCGGGCGTAGAGCCTAGCTTATAGCATGAAGAGGAGGTAGGCTTGATGAACACAAGGAAGATCATGTCACACAAGGTAAATTATAAAAAATGTGGGAAAAAAGGTGCATAAAGAAGCATAAAAGGTGAAAGATATACGTCAATAGAGTGGTACATACCCACCTCAAGGTGGGAACCAAAAACCTCCAAGTAAATGATGCATATTGTCTCTTGGAATTGTAGGAGACTTGGATATGGTTAAGACAAAAAAACCTTAGTCCTCCTACTCCAGGAGACTAAGCTATAGGTTGATGAAGCCCTAACTAACTAAGTGCAAAACGATTTGGGAATACATTGATGATTAGGTGATAAGTGCAAGTGGGGCCTATGGAGGCCTTTGCACAATGTGGAACAATTCTATTCTCCGATTAAACTTTAGTCAGCAGTCTTAGCACCAGTTATTAACAAGTCGCATGCATCAACATATAGGTGAGGTCTTTAATATTATGAATGTGTATATTCCTTCTATATATTATGAAAGGGTGGACTGTTGAAACTCTCTTTTGTCATTAAGAGGAACAAATTATTGGGATCATAGTATTGTGGCTAGATATTTTAATACTATACTCAATCAAAACGAAAAAAGGGGGGGAGCATAGTCAAAGATCAATTTAGGGAGCATATGGAGGATCCGATAACTTCTTGGATAGATCAAGTATGTGGAATACATGGATTATTGCCTCACCTATATGTTGGCACACTTACTTATACTGAAGGGGGGGGTGAATCAATATAAGACTAATTTTCTTTTCTTTCAATATTTATCAATGTGTTACTTTACCAACTATAATCATTAATGGTAAATACACAACCACACAATCCAAAATACACATAGATTTAACGTGGAAACTCAAATGGGAGAAAACCACAAAACAATTCTTTTATAAAATGATGTAGGCACCAACCTACTATTACAATGTTTGCAGGAACCAACCTGCAAGAGACACCAATCCCCTAAGTTGAGAACCAACTCAGCATTGTCTGTAGGCACCAACCTATAGTTTCAATATTTGCAAGAACCAACTTGCAGGAGGCACCAGTCCCATTAGATGATCACCAACTCAACAATATGTAGGCACCAACCTACTAGACACACCAATCTCCTCAATAAGTTAATAATTTCAAATCTTATCTTTCCCTCAAACCTTCACTTGCATGAAACTATTGCTCTATCTCTGTTGTCACAACACATTCATTCAATTCACAATCTGCTTGATTTCATAGGTTCCTTAGACTTTTCACCTCCCAACCACCCTTAGACGATTACACTATATTCCTTTCATTCTCTATCATCCTTGGACCTTAGAGCCTCAAAGCTTCTCTTCACACGATCCACACTCGCTTGCTTCTTTTTTTTATGACTTGGATTTGAGCATCTCTATTTACATAGATCATACACCCAAGGGTTTGTCCACATATCCAAAGAATATTGCTCATGAGGTTGGCTCTAGATCGCTTGGCTCTTCCTTAAAATTTGGACTTCATAAATCCTTCAAAATTTGTCCCAAATTTCTTCCCTATCTTTCACTAGTCATAACATAGACATCCAAGTTCATCATTTGTTGGATGCAATCCATTGAATCGATCGTGGTTGTCGATCCATTCTCTACCCATCAAAATATGCAACACAACCTCAACACTCAACCACCGTCCAATTCACCTTTGAATTTAATCTTGACCATTTTTCTGTTTCATGTCCACCAAAACACACCATGCAAACACAACACACAATAGCCATATGATCAGTACTTGGATTAATTGTCAACCATAGATATGCTATCGTCAACCACCTGAACGCTCAACACAACCTTGACACTTATCAATCATCCAATCTGGACTTTGATTCAATCTCAGTCGTCAATATGTCATCTTGATGGTTTACTTCATCATTTCTTCTATACATACTTCCACTGCCTCCAAAATACACTCTCGCATTATGACGCCCTTATTTTGCACCCATACTTAGAAAATTTTCAAACATTTCACCAAGGTTCCAAGGCATTTTCATTCAAACTTCTTCGGCCTCCAAAATACACCTTCACGTTCCACCACATTTATTTTTCACCCATACTTAGAAAATTTTCTTAACATTTCACCCCAGGTCAAGGACATTTTCCCAATTCGCTTGTCTATATCTATGACACCGTCCATTCGAATAATTCCTCATACTTAGCCAATTTCTTATATTTCACTACACTTTGCGAGACATTATGATACTTCTCTGCCATGCTCAATGAATCACCATACTTTATTAACTCTGTGATGTCTTGATACTTAGTCAATTTTCGAGATCCCATTTCGGGCCATAGGTCGATTGTTTCATGCTCATTTCATTATTTCTTCACATACTCATGATTCTCCATCTCCCTATGACAATCCACGTTTTTCTTGATACTTAGTCATTTTTTTTGAAATCTCACTGATCTAGTATGTTGGGCCCCACGAACTAAAAGTTATTACTTTGTGTGGGCTTCCATAGCTCATCTGCTTTCATTCAACCAATGCAATTTTTATTTTGCAATATGAACCCATTGAAGTCGATTCTCCTTATGCTTGTGGGTTAAGTTGCTTATCTCTACTTTCTTCAATCAGGTTTACTGGACCTGAAACCTCCTTTTCCAAACATAATACATGCCTAGGATTCCTCTGCGCTCTTAGATTTCTTGTTGCTCCTCAACAACGTCCAATCGTTGTTCTTCTTTAAAGTTATGCAGCCAGAATTCAATATGTTTTATTTTCTCATAGTCACTTCGTCTTCGGGGTAAACAAAGAAAACTTGCAAAAATTTAACAATACATAGTCATATTTTGCACATAGAGGCTCATCATCATACAAGGTCGTTCTCTAATTCCTCTATTTGGTTCAACTTCCTTAGTCTACTTCTTTAACCTCAATGACAATTGAATACATAAAATCTTATCAATTCATAAAGATATTCCTAGTCTCCCCCTATGATTAGCAACAGTCAGTCTCCCCCTGCCTATGATATCAATGACATCCATGATTGTCACAATCATGTCTTCCTTTGAAATCAATGACAACACAATTTCCATAAAACTACCCTATTGTCATTGATGGAAACACTTAGTTATTTTGGTACTCCTCTTCTTCCTACAAGTATCTCCTTATGCAAAGCTCCTCGTTTATTTATACTCTCCTCCTTTGACATCAATGACAAAGGGATATTCTCCCCCTTGCAATGTACTCTTCAGTTTTTTCTCTGCAACCAACAACCTTCTTATTTTTTTGCAACTCTCCATGAGCTTGTGCTCCTCTTGTATTGCTTTAGTGATTGGATGGCATAGGTACCACCCCCAATTTCTTTCTAAGATATTCAAATAATTATCTAGGATGATTTTTTGTAAAGATATCAACAACATGTTCCTTTATGCCAATATATTCCATCATGACATTTTGTTTTGTGTCTTTCTCTCTTAAGAAATGATACGTTATTGGAATGTATTGTCTTCAAATGCATGACATGATTCTTGGAGATATTTATTGCACTAGTATTGCCACATAGTATTGATATTGGTTGATAATACTCTACCTAAATGTCCTTCAACGTTTGTTTCATCTAGAGGACTTGTGTACAACATGTTGTTGCTGCAATGTATTATGCTTTTGCTATGGATAGGGAAATTTATGATTTCTTCTTGCTAAACAAAGACACTAGACCGTTTCCCAGAAAAAAATGATCCACCACTGGTGATTTTTCTATCATCCATACTACCTGCCCAATTTGCATATGTGTAAGATGTCATAGTACAATATTTCTCATGGGATACCATAAAGCAAAGTCCAACATGCCTTTTAGATATCTGAATATTCTTTTTACTATGTGCACATGTGTTTCCTTTGGTGCAACTTGAAACCTTCCAACTAACCTTACTTCTTGCATAATATCTAGTCTTGAGGTTGTCACATACATGAGGCTCCCTATCGTTGATATGTACAAATTTTGATTTGCTTCCTTTGATTCATCTTCTTTACTTAGCTTAAAACCAATTACCATGGTTGTGCTCACATGTTTACAATATTCCATTTCAAACCTCTTCAACATTTATTTGATATATTTGGTCTGGGAAATGAATATGCCTTAACTTGTTTGAGTAATTTGTAGTCCTAGAAAGAATGTCAATTCTCCAAGCATGGACATCTCAAATTCTTTTTACATTTCTTCTGCAAACTTTTGTCTCATTCTATCAACATTACTTCCAAAAATGATATCATCCACATAAAATACAATGATTAACATCTATGCATTATCTATTTTGGTGTAAAGATTGATATATGTTGTTCCTCTTTTGAAACCTTATTGTTGCAAGTACTTTTCAAGTCTTGAATACCATGCTCTGGGAGCTTTCTTTAGTCCATGAAGTGATTTATTCAATATGCAAACATAATCTTCATTTTCTAACAATAAGAATCCTTCAAGGTGTTCAATGTACACTTCTTCCTATAAATCTCCATTCAGGAATGCTGACTTGACATCCATCTGATACACCTTAAAATTATTGAAGCTTGCAAACTCCAAAAACGTTCTAATGGATTCTAGTCTTGCAATGAGAGCAAAGGTTTCTTCAAATTCAATACCTTCTACTTGAGCATACCCTTTACAGACTAGTCTTTCTTTATTTCTTACTACTTTTCCATCTTCATTTAACTTATTTCTAAATACTCACTTTGTACCAATCACATTTTTATCTTTGGGTCTTGAGACAAGTTCCCATGTCTAATTTTTCTCAATATGGTTTAACTCTTCTTCCATGGAACTTTATTTCTTATTACTTTTCCATATTCATTTAACTTATTTCTAAATACTCACTTTGTACCAATCACATTTTTATGTTTGGGTCTTGAGACAAGTTCCCATGTCTCATTTTTCTCAATTTGGTTTAACTCTTATTCCATGGAGTTCACCCAATGTTGATAATTACTGGCTTTTGGAAAACATTTAGACTCTATTTTTTACAGTAAAGAGAGATCTACCTGTTCAGAAATTTTTGCCAATTTTCTCCTAGTCCGAGTCTTAGAATTTTTATCACCAAGAACTAAATTTTCTGGATGTTTTTTATGCACAAACCTTGATGGTGTTTGTGTATCTTTTCATTCTATTTCGTCTTCTTCTTCTTCTTTTTCTTCTTTGTTGTAATCAATTTATTTTGCTTCCAGTTGGTTCTTGTGTGGTATTTATTCATCCATTATGACATTAACACTTTCAACAATCTTCTGCAGTAGGGATGATTTTAAGGATGGAAATTTATTTTAAAATGTAGAAACCTTGGCGAATCTTACTAATCCTTCATATTCCAACTATAACTGTTTGACGATATTTTTGTAAAAATAATCAAATTTCTAAGGATTTTCTACAGTTTTTATAAAATTTTGGCGAATTTTAAGTTAAAATAATTGTATCCTATAGAATTTGGGCAAATCATTTTTAAAATAGTGAATCTCGTTTTTGGAAAAACCATCGAAAATTATCCCATGAGCGAAATTTAGCCCCTAAAATCATCCCTGTTCTGCAGTCTTTTGTTGTAACATCTATAGGCTTTGCTTCTTGATGTCTTTCCATGATTGTTGGGGCTTTCTCTTTCTGATTTTCTCTCAAATCATTTCTACATAATTTTAATGTATTCCCATAATTATTGCAATTATAACTTATGATGCTAAGGCTTCTTCAATTCTATTTTCCTCTTCTACTATTATGAAGAGGTTGATGCTTCTTCATTAGCAGCTTCCTTATTTTCACTATAACCAATACCAATCTTGTCAAATGGTAATATTTGTCAGTTTAGGATTCCATTCAAGGTTGTAGAGCTCCTTTTAAATTTCATGTTGGTATGTGATCTTTCCAACTCCTTTCTTAGATAAACTATTTATGATTCTAGATTGTTGCAGATATATTCTTTTTCTTTTAGCTAGGCTCTTAATACTTCTTCAATTGTATTTTCCTATTCTTTTATCTAGGCTATGTACTTCTTAATTTGCTCGTTTTGTAGCCATTTATTTTTCCTCATTCTCTCTATTTCATTTACAACACATATGATCTCTCCTTCAATATCTATTTCTGCATCAATCTCGAGATTGTCTTCTTCTGTTGATTTTGCATTTCCATTTTCTAGGACATTAGTCTGTGTTTCTAAACCCATAAAGATAATCTCTTTTTTTTTAGTGTTACTATCATCAAATGAGTCGTTGTATTGATTGGTATACATAATCTTCTTTTGTCTATAGAGCTTTCTCTTATTTTCAGTCTTACCCTTCTTGTACCTTTTGAAACTATACTATTCTTTTACATTGCTATTTCCATTCTTTGCATAAGGAAACTTAGTAGTGTTGGAAATAGTGGTGCGATATTTTCATTGATCTCAACAGGGTGCAGAAGAATCCAATACAAACCCAAATCTCAGAAGGAAGAACATTAATCAAATCTCATAAGAGATTATGCACAAGAGTCGTTCATTCTTATCTTGGGACAATCCAGGATCGTTAGATTGAGGTGAAGTTAGAGGTTGGGAAGGATTAAATCTCAACTGTCATATCTAAAGAAGGATCTTCGAATGATATCGCTAGCCATTAAAACAAGGAGGGACTTTGGATGAATTCTCGACCATCCAATCGAGTTTATTGGAAGGACAGGGTAAGACACAATATCTCAGAGTCTCAAATTAAAAGAACTCATGTAGACCATTGATATAAGATCTCATCGGGAGCAGCATGAGCTGTTGGATCAAGTGGTCAACTCTGGTGCTGACCACTTCGATAAAAGGAGTCTAGAACAAGTAAATTTACCCGAAGGTCAAATCCCCAAAGCCACAAACTCCAATCAACTCCGATGTTGACCAATTCGGTGAAAAGGAGACTAGAACAGGTAAGTTTACCCCAAGGCCAAAGCTCTAGAATCAAGAAATCCCATCGACCATCAGATCAGGAAATTACATAAATCGTTGATCTATTAGAGAGCACCAAGGAAGAAGGTGGTCAACTTCGACCTTGACCTACTCCAGTGATAAACAAATAAGATAAACCAAGAACTCACGAACCCCAGAGTTATATAATAAACAAAGGCCATAGGATCAAGACAATTGAGAATCTACAATGGTAGATCTATTCGACACTTCTGCAATAATCAAAGGATAATACAAAAATGTCAAAACTCTTGAAGCCACAAAGTAAGAAATGTGGCAAAAGAAGAATATGATACATGGCCCGATCAAATGGTGACAAGTGTCAAGGTCGATGTGGCAATATGGAATGTAAAAGTCACAAATCAAGGTGACACATGGAACACACATTAAGATTCCACATCATCATAGGTGATGTCATCATACCACGTCACTCCAGGATTACAACCTCCAGGGATGTTCAACTTCTCCTACTAGAAAAATGCCAAAAGCGTTGAAGGGAGAAGTAACGAACTAATGCTTGTCGTTGATCGAAGATTCTCCGGATTCTCTCATGAACGTTAGATAAAGCATAGTGGAAGGATAGATTAAGCATGAGATATTAATTGACAACAAGCAGTCATCATCATGCTATGATGTATTCGATAGGTAAATATTCATAGAAATTGAACTACCTCAAAGTTTGAATATCCAAAAATCCTAAATCTCCAAAGTTTTGTAGTGAATGATAGACGTCCATCTCAACATCCAAATTAAAACTTAACCGTTGATCTTGATAAGTGATTAGGTATATGTTTGTCTTAACGCCTAGCCATCTCCTGTGGTCGTATGGAATAGAGGTCCTGAAGTGTTTATGTGCGAAATTTAACACACAGAGTAAGAATTATATCTCGGTCAAGAAGGAACATTGAACCATATAGGATCTTGACTGTGTGCTGATTTATCTTAAGTAATCCAATACTTGCAATGCATTAAAAAGATAATTAAAAATATTAGATCTGATCAATTTAAATTGATAATGAAATAAAGAGGCATGGGATCGAGTTAAGAGAAATCGATCCATATCTGTGATAGATTTATGAAAAGTTCTCTCATTAAATTGAAAATCTCTCATAATAATGTATGAATAATAATGGAGAAAAAACAAACGATAGTATTGTTAATTTAAATGAAGAGATGCAATGTTCCAAACAAAGGGAAACAATGCTTCAACACTCATACCATTTGGAAGACTACATAGGCAAGAAAGAACGATCAAGAAGAAGTGTCTCTGCAGTCTAGATCAAAGACCAAAAATAGAAGCAGAGTCCAAAGAAGAAGAATTGATGATACTTATGCAGTGAGGGTGGAAGGGAGGAGCAAGGAAGGATTCACATCATTTACTAAGTAAAGTGTTGATAAAAGGGAGTTGGTGCTTCCTAGGGTTGGTGCCCTAAAGATAAGGGAGTTGGTGCTTCCTAGGGTTGGTGCCCTAAATACAAGGGAGTTTGTGCTTCCTAGGGTTGGTGCCCTAAAGATAAGGGAGTTGGTGATTCCTAGGGTTGGTTCCCTGAAGAAGGGGATTCATGTCTCCTAGAGTTGGTGCTCTAAAAAGGATTGGTTTCCTTCACTATCTCAGATTATTCTCTATAAAAATGTGTAAATTTTTGTTAATTATATTTATATAATTGATTTTATGTAGAAGTCCATTGTTGATCTTTGTGGAGATTAATAAAATAAAAAAATAATTACTAATTGGTTAAAAATAGGTAATATTGATTCAGCCACCCCCCCCCCCTCTCAGTATTTCCAACATTTGGTATCAGAGACAGTGCCTTCAACACACTCTAATAACTAGAAGGTAGATCCTAAAATGGATTAGCAAGAAGGAATGTCATCCAACAAAGCACCATTGTTTAATGGAGGTGTTTATGCTCTCTAGAAAATAAGGATGAAAAGATACATGTTGGATCTTGGTTTTGATGTCTAGCAATCTGTTGTAGATGGTTACACTGCACTAGATACTCCACCCACAGATACTATAGGAACAAATATTTGCATTGACAACTTAAGAGTTGTTAATGCCATTCTAGGAGGATTGAAAAATTCCATGTGTCAAGGTAATGCATTGTAAGTCATCTAATGATCCAGGTGGATATCAGGGGCCACCCACCTTTTCCAAATGGCTCAAAACAGTTTTCTGGCCATTTTGGCAATTTACTATTTTTAGCAAGTTTTCACTTTCGGGGCCATTTTGAGGGCCTAAATGAAGTTTTTTCGAGATCGAGCTTCTAAATGATAGCCAAAGGCATCATTGAGACCCCAAAATGAATCTCCTCGACGATACCTTTCCAACGAGCTATCACACGCCTAAAACNGTCAAGGTAATGCATTGTAAGTCATCTAATGATCCAGGTGGATATCACGGGCCACCCACCTTTTCCAAATGGCTCAAAACAGTTTTCTGGCCATTTTGGCAATTTACTATTTTTAGCAAGTTTTCACTTTCGGGGCCATTTTGAGGGCCTAAATGAAGTTTTTTCGAGATCGAGCTTCTAAATGATAGCCAAAGGCATCATTGAGCCCCCAAAATGAATCTCCTCGACGATACCTTTCCAACGAGCTATCACACGCCTAAAACGGAGATCGTATGCAAAAGTTACGACCCCGGGAAGTTGATGCACCAACTTACCCAAACGGGGCCCACATGAATTTTGGCGCTTCATCTCCTAGGGTTAGGTTTTTGGATGTCTAGGACTTTTGGCATTCCCGATTATTTTAAAAAGGCCTCCAGAGCCTCATTGTAACCATCTTCTTGTGAATGCGAGTAGCCGTCACATCTCTTCTCAGAGATAAGCTGCCACCATTCTAGCGAGTCTTTCACTCTGTATTTTTATAGTGTCTGTACATTTATTTGATTAATAGAAATCGTGTATTACTGTATATCTGTGTTTATGGATGCATCTCTGATACATTTATATTATATTATTGAATATCTGCAATATCTCTGTGCATTTCTTTATTATATCTCCGCTCTCATTTCGTGCCGAAAATAATCCGGATCAGCTAAGGAAATATGGGACAAATCAGAGGTTTTATATGAAGGAAATAACAAAGTCAAGGAAGCCAAACTACAAACCTACCATAGAGCTCAATTTGAAAATTTGAAAATGAAAGAAGAAGAGAACATTGTTTAATACTTTCATAGGGTAGATGAGGTATTTAATTCAATCAGAGCAGCAGGAGAATAACCTACCAATAAACCTATTGTACAAAATATCTTAAGGTCAATACCTATAAGATATGATGCCAAGATCTCCACAATTGAAGATAGTCCATAACTTGAAAAAATCACAGTAGATCAACTTCATGGAATTTTTACAACATATGAGATGAGAACAGGGAACGAAAAATCATCAAAAGGAGAAACAACCATTAAAGCATCTAAAACAAATATGAAGCAGGAGGAAAAGGCCAATGATGAGTTATCAAATATATCTGATGAAGAAATTACCAACTTCATGAAAAAACTCAAGAAAGGGACTGCGAAATACAAAGGAAATATTCCTCTAACATGTTTCAACTGTGGAAAAATTGGACACCTTTCCAATAAATGTCCCTATCCTAAGAAGAAGGAAAGTGATGATGAAAGAACCTTCAAAAATTAGAAGAAAAGCAATACCAAAGATATGAAGAAGTTCTACAAGAAGAAGAAAATGTTCTTTACCTAAGAAGACAATAACTCATATGAAGAAAGTGAAGAAGAGGATCCACAACTTTTATTTATGGGAATAAAAACTCAAGATGATAATCATTCAAAATATGAAGATTAAGTGAACCTTGAGGAAGAATTCATTCATGCAATTGAAGAACTAAGAAAATCTAAAAAGAAAAACAAACTACTAAGGGAACAACTTCTAGAGATTGAAGAAACTATTAAATCAAAAGAAAAGGAAGTTTCTAAAACCCTTAGTGAGTTAGAACAATTGATTATTAAGTTAAAAACTCAACTCCAAGAAACCAAAAGAAAAGAAGAAATATTGAATAAAGAACTCAATGAAAAACAACAAATATGTAAGGTATTAGAGGATGAAATAGTTCAACTAAAAGGGAAATTAGAAAAGGAAGATATTTAGTCTAAGTTTGAAAAAAACTCAAAAACACTAAATAACATTCTCAACAGTCAGAGATCATCAAATGATAAAACAGGACTAGGATATGATCCCTCTACAGAACAAGAAAATGACAAAATCAACTATGCATATGTTCTTAAAAACCCCATAAGAAGAAAAGAAAACAAGATAAGAACAACACCATTGAAAACCATCCCAAATGAACATAAATATGCACTTTCTACTAAATAAGAAGATCACCATAAGAATAGAATCATCAAAAGGAATCCCTCTAACAGAAATCAATATATCTTTCTTGGTTATTGCTATTCCTACAAAATTTTTGGATATAAAGCAATACAATGTAAAGCTTATAGAAAGTACAAACCAAGAAATGTCCAAAGATATGAAAGTAATAAGGATAATGCAGAAAGAAGAAATTATAACTGCTTCTCTCCCTTACAAGACTACAATATTGAATGTTACAAATGCAACAACTATGGTCATAAATCTAGTGAATGTAGATTGTCAAAATATGACAAAAAAATAAATATTCCCAATTATAAAAAAGTATGGAGGAAAAATCAAACAAAGTGCAATGTATCCATATATGTAAGAAACCAAGGATGTTAGTGGTATATAGACAATGGTTTTTCCAAACACATGACTGGATATCAAAGTAAATTTCTCAAGTTAAACAAGAAATGATAAAGGCCTAAAGGGTTTGGTGTTGGGTAAAAGATGAAATCCTTATATAAACCTTCCAGATACTTCACCCAGAGATCACCCAAGAAAGAATGAAACACTTATCTTTGAATAAAGGGGACTTACAATATAATAAAGAAATGCTTGAAAGGTTAGTTGAAGGATAGAAGGTCTCATCATGAGCTGACCTATCACGTCCATGGATATCTAGTGGTATGAAATTGTCATCATCTGGTCACCAAACTAGGGCAATGGCTCTTAGTTGCATGGTTGAGAGAAATGGGGTCTCATCACGAGCCATCCTCTCATTTCCATTAGGTGTTTGTGGGTGAAATTGCCATCACATGGTCACCACACCAGGGGAGCGACCTTCAATTTATCCTTATGATATTATGAAAGAAAATATAAAGAAATAAAGATAAAAGGAAATTGATGGGCTTGGAAAAAGTGCATTGCGGACAAAGGTACCACACACCATCTACAAAGGCACCCATGAATGATACATTAAGAGCCCTTGTATGTCATGATCCCTATGCCCATTGAGTCTTGACCCCTACCACTTCATCCAATTTACATGACTTAGAGAGGGATATCTTGGAAGCTCTCCTTGACCTAGGTCAAGACCTACCCAATAGGACACCTCGTCAAGCCTCCCATATTTAAGCTTGACAAGTCACATAGTGTATTTGAGTTGTTAATTGTTTGATATAGTGATATTTAATGCACATTCTTGGATGGATTATTTATTGATTGGATTCATTTATTATGATGTTATGACTTGAGATCCTTGGAGGGCATGTTCATTTGTCTTTGCAAGACCTAGTTGGTGGACAATTTTGGGAGACCAAGCCTAGCTTGGGCTTCCATGGGGCTACAATCCCACATGTTGTATGTCACGGGCCTGCATGCTAGATGAGAGAGATGAGACTTGGAAGAACTTGATGATGAATTGGACAACCTATCCCACCCCTTGCTTTCCAAATGATTTCCCCAGGAGGGGAAAAATGTCCCACTTTTGAGCTTGACATCATGATATTGGTGGCTAGTGCATGGTGGTGAGGTGTCTCTCTTTTGATACATGGATGTTTGAGGGGGAGAAGGGTATTCACCATGATGAGACTGATTAGATGCTTGAAGTGTGGCCTTTGGAGGCTTATCCATGCTTCTCCAACACCAACAATTTCCTCAAAGTGGAAAAATGTCCCCTAAAGGGGTGATGTCCTCCTAAATTAGGGTTTTATTTGTGAAAAAAGTCAAATTTTAAGTGAATTGTTTAATATTACTTTGTTAAGGGGGAAATATTAGGGTTTTTGACCCCTAATATTGTGGTTTAATATTTAATTTGTGGACAAACTATGTTATATACATTTTGTATAAATAGAGATCATTAGATCTCATGTGAAAACATAACTCTCCCTCTTGTGAGAGGCCTTTTATCCCCTACTTTTAGGGATAACTAGGAGATTATGTCTTGAGGCCCACAGGTCCTAGACATGGAGTACCGAGAGCCAGATTGACTTGAGCATGGCCCTGGAGGGGCCATCTTTTCTCCCTTCCAGTGCCTCCACTTTGTCAGCAGAAACAACATCCATCACCTTTGGCTTGGTCCTGTATCAAAGATGGTTCTTTCTCCATGAGGTAATGAGTCCAGGTATCATGGTATGTGTCACTTTGATCCTCAAAACCTTTGAATATGTGCATTTAATTTCTTTTGTTTCTAACAAATGCTTGGATCTTATACTTGTCCACTTGACTATGTCTAGGGGGAGTGACAGGATGCCCTAGTAAGCATGTGCCCATAGGTTTTGAGTTGCCACTGGGGGGGGTTCCTAAAAAGTCATTGTCCACTCCCGTCATATTACCACTTTTCCATCTTGCTTCCCATTCATCCATCCCATTACATTTGTCCGGGCATTGGGTTGGCCAATCATTTAAGGGTTGCACCTTGCCTTGTGGGAAGAGGGCGCTAAAGGCCCAGAAGGTAAAAGAAAGCCGACAACATATAAAATCATAGAAATAAAACCTCAATATGCTTCACCTAGGGATCCCCAAGAAAGCAGTAAAAATATTCTCAAAAAGAAACAAGAGGGACCCAATAAAATAATAAAACAAGACCTAGTTAGAGGATAGGTGTTGGTCACTATAATTGCTTAATTAATTTCAAACAACCAAGTGAAACATAAATTATCAACCCAGGGAAGTCTTTTGTTTCAAAGATAGCCACGCACTGTATATGCTCAATTCCAAAAGCATTTAGCGTTGTAGTAAAGAAATCATCCTATCTATAATTGCTGAAGTGACTGAAGTTCTGAATTAGATCACAAGAAAGAAATCTCCCTAATTGCAATTCTTTTACAGCTAACTTAAGAATCCTGGATTACATTTTAAAGCATCATTGCAATGGGAAATAACAACTATCTTGCAATCAGAGAACAGGACCCTTATTCTCAAACAGAGATTTAGTATCAACACTTTCTCATGGAAATAATAATGCAGAAACAATAAACTCTATCTAACAGAGAACAAAGCACTTAGTTCCTTTCTGTCTAAGCAGGAGCCTTGGGCCTTACTTCTGTTTAGCACACTTGTGAGATTGAAGTCTACAGAGAACAAGGCAATCTGATTCCTTTCTTTCTAAGCAGGGATCTCTA
>JASDQU010243447.1:72294-87015 GCA_032191745.1 Picea mariana | reverse complement strand
ACAAGACTTGGGCTGAACACTTGCAGCATATTCAGCAGGTTCTGCACACCCTGCGACAGCACAAGCTATACGCCAACTTCGAAAAATGCTCCTTTGACATGGACAGGGTCCATTACCTAGGCTAAATCATTGATCAACATGGCATACATGTGGATCCAGCCAAGATCCAAGTCATCCATGACTGGCCATCCCCAACCACACTCACTGATCTTTGGAGCTTCTTGGGCCTTGCCAACTTCTACCGTAGGTTTGTGTTGGGATTCTCCCATATTGCATGGGCCCTCAGCCAAATAACCAAGGGTGGTGGTAAGAAAAAATTTGTGTGGGGCCGGCCCCAACAACAAGTGTTCGATGATTTGAAGTAGCACTTTTGCTCAGCCCCAATACTTTCACTACCAGACCTGCAACAGCCCTTTGAGATTGAGACTGGTGCTTTAGACTATGTTGTGGGTGTCATTCTCACACAGCACGGCCACTCGGTGGCCTATCATAGTGCGACACTATCATATGTTGTATGTAAGTACCCTACTTACAACAAAGAAATGTAATCCATTGTGAAAGCCTGTCGCCAGTGGAGACATTACATTCTTGAGAGGGAGACAGTCATCCACACTAATCATAAGCCACTGCAGTTCATGCAGACACAAGGAAAATTGCAAAATGACCGCCATAAAAAGTGGTCCACATACTTGCGCAATTCCACCTCAACATCAAGTATAAAACAGGAAGCACCAACCGCGTCGATGATTGCCTTAGCAGAACACCAGTCACGACACTCACCACAGTGCTAGACTCTTGTGGCCATGAGACCTCTGGATGGCCCCAACTCTATGAGACAGACCTGGACTTTGCCACCACCTACCAAATGTTGGGTGCAAAGGCAATTGTCGATAATTTCCATCTTCAGGATGGGTTGTTGTGTCGTCTGGGCCATTTATGTGTTCCATCAAGTGAGAAAGCGAAGCTGATATGGGAAGCCCACTACATCTGGGTGGCAGGACACTTCGGCATCGAAAAGACAGTGGTGATGCTACAAAAGCATTTCTATTGGTCGAAACTTCGACAGGAGGTCAGCAAGTATATCAGGTCTTGCACTGCCTGCGTTATTGCCAAACCAACCACTAAGAAACAAGGCCTGTACACCCCTCTTCCTACTCCTGACAGACCATGGGAATCCATATCAATGGACTACATGTCAGGCCTCCCATCCACCAAGCGGGGAAATGACTGTGTTTTTGTGGTTGTCGATCGCTTTTCTAAGATGGCGATTCTGGTTGCTTGCAAGAAGAGCATCACAGTAGAAGCCACTACCAAGCTCTTATTTGAACGAGTCTGGGTACATTTTGGAATCCCACAAACCATTGTCTCAGATCGTGATAGTTAATTTCTCAGCACATTCTGGCCGAGCCTATGGTCACTGCTAGACACCAAGCTCACAAATCCATTGCCTTCCAACCCCAGATAGATGGCCAAATTGAGGTCGTAAATCGAATGATCGTGCATATCTTTTGCATGTATAATTCCAAGCACCCTCACACATGGGATGAGAGTATTCCCTATGTCCAACATAGCTACAACCAAGCCCTGCATAGCTCAACCGGCCATAGCCCCTTTCAAGTGGGGTTGGGATTCCAACCATTGGGTCCCATAGATGTTGCACTTCCCCTTGCGGTTACCTCAACCGACTTCTCTCCTACTCCAAATGAGGTTGACAAAGCCAACCAGTTCATTGAGAGGATCCAACACATCTACCAACAGGTTCAAAATATGCTACAGAAGTCCAATGACAAGTACAAGCAACGCCATGATCAACATCGGGTTCCACATAAGTTTCAGGTGGGTGACAAAGTTTGGTTGTACTTGCAAAAAGAACGCCTTACAGGACCCCATCGGAAGCTTCACCCACTCCATTATGGGTCGTACACCATCACCAAGGTTGTGGGGGATAATGCTTTTATGCTCAACATTCCTCCTTTCCTTGGCCTACACCCAGTGTTCAACGTGGACCTCCTTCGGCCTTATTTCCCACCATTTTTGGACACCTCATACGTATCAGAACAGTTGACACCAAAAAATCTCAACCTCGACTGCATACAATAGGAATATAATGATCATATTGTGGACACATAGATCAAGGTTACTCGACAACAAAGGATCCAGCTTTATCGAGTCGTCAAAGCAGGGCAGCTCTTGCACCAAGGCAAGTGTCTCACCCGGGGCCAAATTCAGTAGAAATTTCCTCATATGATGGGGGAACTCAACACAATGGAGACCAATGCTTCCTAAGGATGGAGGATTGATCCAGGTGGATATCGGTGGCCACCCACCTTTTTCAGCTGGCTCAAAACAGCTTTCTGGCAATTTTGATAATTTACTATTTTTAGCAGTTTTTCGGGTCCTAAACTTCCGGAGCCGTTTTGGGGCCCTAAACGACTTTTTTGGGGGTATGTTGCGATTGCAAACTATACAAAATTTTGTGCAACTGTTTTAGTCCTCAGATAGATCTTTCCAATGGGCTATCGTATGCCTAAAACGAAGATCGTATGCAAAAGTTATGACCATGGGAAGTTGATGTACTGACTTACCCAAACGGGACCCACATGACTTTTGGCGCTTCTTCTCCTAGGGTTAGGTTTTTGGATGTTTAKAGTTTTTGAAACTCCTGTTTATTGTAAAAATTCCTTKAGAGACTCATTGTAATCATCTTCTTGTGAATGAGCGCAGTCGTCACATCTCTTCTCAGAGATAAGCCGCCACCATTCCAACAAACTTGTTTTCCGCTGCATTTYACAGTTTCAACTTATTTCCTTATTGAATAGAAAACCAGTTTTACTGTATCTCTGTTATTCTTTGTTAAGCATATGGTAATAATATGTATTCATTTCATTCTGATCATAAAATCCGGATCAACTTAAGCACATGAATGGATCCATATGATGTGAAAGTAGCCCAGAAGAAACAACTAGTGTTCAGATCAGTTGATTTCCAGTTCATCACATGAAACTTATATAATTTAGGCTTCAATCGGATATTGCGATGATGTGTGCTAGAAAATGAAAGACCTATGATTTTAGTAGAGTCACATGAGGTAATTGCAGGAGGACACTATGCAGGAAAGGCGACAACACATAAGATCTTGTACACAATACTATGGTGGCACACACTCCATAAGGATGCGAAGGAATATTGTCAGAGTTTCAACATTTTTCAGAGAATAGGAATACCATCACGAAGGTATGAGATGCCCTTAAATCCAYAGGTTACCTTATGTTGATGCTTGAATTTGTCAAGACCAAAATGAAAACCTCATGAGAATATGAATCCTCCTGCGCTTTTAGAGAGGTGGCACTCCTCTTTGGATAAAAGATATAACTTGAATATCTTGGATTAGGAGAATTCTTAGGAAGCAAACCCTAGGTCTTTATTKCTTGAATTTATGAAATGATATGGTCTTCAATAACCTAATATAATCTTTATGTATAGCAAGAAGTCTCTTTACAATAAGAAAAGATTGGAGGGCTTGAACATCAAAATTTATTTGTGATAAACATCGCATACACAATCTTCTTAATCATATATAAATGCATCCATGTATYCTTCACAAGAAATAGGAGAGAAAAATTTGATCATCTCAAACAATTTTAAAATATTACTACTATCAAGATCAAAAGAGAATTTGATAAGTCAATCTCAAATACCTCATACTTAAGACTCAAAGTTACAAGATACAATCGAAATCAACCCCGAAGCAATTCTTTGTGGAGTTTATTGATGAAAAATGTTCTTCATTACAAAATCTTTGACAGTCATGTATATGGATGTAAATACTCCATGATGATACAAGAAAAATATTTTGGAAGAATACAAGAAGAACACTCAAGAACTCAGCCTTGTTTCGAACTCAGAGATTCAAGCATAAAGTTATGAGAAATGGTGTAGAAGAATAGAAAGAGTGGAGAAGATGGATATCTCTCTTATTTGATCAGAAGCTTGGTTGTGCATTCATGGTTGTACCTTCTTCTTCCTCTAATATTCTGCCTTTCCCCTTTGATAATTATGAATTTGGAACCCTTGATGAATCCTTCTTCTCTTTAAAAAATAGATTTTCTAACTACTTGAGTAGTTAGGGTTTTTTCCTCTCTTGAATTTCCTGTACACTTTTCTTCTTGAAACATATTCTTTAATTAATGCTTCATTTAAGTTCTTATTAATGAATTTACATCATTATTATTTGAATATTTCAAATGGGTCATTTTCCTTTTTTAATAAAATTTTTTAAATAAACTTTTATTTTCAAATTTTAATTAATTGCCCATTAAAAGAGGAAGATTGTATTTTAATTTTTTGGAAGTGATCGTCAAATTTTGAGCCATGTAAATCACTTCATATGTGATCTTCATCATCTTATATTTCCAACGATACAATGTTTTCACAAATTTGTTTCCCGTATCTCAAGATATGAGCTTGTGAAGTTGAGTTGCCACGCAAGCTCATTAAAAATGAAGCTAATTAAATATTTCTAGGAACAATGTAGCAACTTTCAACCCTTCAAACTTGTACCATCATATTCTACGTCAAAATACTTTTCCAACGGTACAAAATTTGTGTGATTCTATCTCTCGGAGCTCAAGTTATGGCCTTTGCAAGATCGAGACTCGGCTACCGTCGATCTGATGTCTTGGGGCAATCTCAGCCCTTGATTTCAAATTCATTTCTCCTTATTTGGAATTTTTGAATTTTTATTCATAAGGGATATTACAAATATTCACAGTATACAATACTAAGTGTATTATACATTTATTAAGAAACATGAGAAGAAGATTATGGAGCTTAAGGGGTTCAACCTCCCCTTCGAAAATTGATTAAATAATAATATTTTGATCATAATTATATTCCAACCACGTCCAATCAACATATGAGTCAACCATTCACAATTCGCCACATATCATCACCTGATAGTCTAATAATATTCTACGTGTAACTAATAATATTATTCCATGCGTCTCAAATTGTATGCTGCCACGTGTCTCCAATGTTGAGTTTCCATGTGTCATAGTCTTAGGCTGCCAAATAGTAATCTTCCATGTGGCACCATTCACATACTTCCATGTGTAATAATTTATTTGGTGACATGTTTCCTGCTCTTGTTGGCTCGTGGTTTAAACGGCAAATACTTTGTTATAATGGTTAAGTATGGGAGAGCGAACGGAAGGGTAAGTGAGGGGAAGGGGAGATTTGTAGGTGAAAAAAGTTATTGGGTAGTTTGTAGGCTGTGGGGTGAGGTGACTAAGGGATGTGAGTCCGTGAGTCCAAAAAAAATGTGAGTCCATGGGTCTCACATAAACTTGAAATTCAACTAAGTATGGACTTATGAGGTGGGTAAGGGGGTTAGCGGGTTCGCGGGGGTGAGGGATGTGAGTTCGTGAGTCCGACAAAGAGATAATGAAATGGTCTAAGTGTTGATTGAAAGGAGGATAAGGAAGTATGAGTGGAATGGAGTATGGTGGGTTCACATGGATGGGAATATTAGGGAAGTGAAGAGATGAGTCTTCCAACCTGATGAAATATTCTAAGTGTTGAGCGTTGAGTGAGGGAGGTAGAAAGTGGAGTGTAAGAAGAAATTAGGGTCTTGGACCCGTGAAACAAGAAGAAAATAGGGCCTTGGGACCATGAAACAAGAAGAAAATAGGGTCTTAGGCCCATGAAACAAGAAGAAAATAGGGTCTTGGGCGCAAAAAAAATTATATGTGTTTCGAAGAAAAAGAAAGCTTTATTCCACATGGAAAAAGTGCACATTTTTTCGCTTAAACTTTAAACTTGGATATATTGAGCATATGAACTCAAATTTCTAATCTAAAAAATGTGTGGTGAAGCTGAGACAGAGGGATACATCATGGAATTATAATCTTTCAAAAAAATTATTCTTTTGATATCAATTTTTTTATGAATCCAAGAGCACGAAAATATAGATGACCAAATTTTGGTCAACACCTTGCAATCATTTAAAAAATGGGCAGTGGATTTTGTCGGACCTATTAACCCATTAGCGAGAAGAACATGATCTAGATGCATAATTACCACTACAAACTACTTGATTAGATGGGTAGAAGCAGAACCTATTACAGATTACAACACAAAGACAACTACGTGATTCTTGTTTGAAGACATAGTTACAAGGTTTGGGTGTCCTAAAATATTTATGAGCGATCAGGGGAATCAATTTTTGAACAAGACAATTGCAGCACTGACAGAAGAGTTTCAGATACAACATCGAAAGATCACTCCATATCACCTGCAAGCAAATGGAATGGTGGAAGCATTCAACAAGATACTAGAAAATGCGTTGACCAAGGTGTGCAACGTAGGGAGGGATGACTCGGATTTAAGGATCCCTATAGTACTCTAGGATTACAAAACTACAAGAAAGAAGTTGATAGGACAGACACCCTTTAAGTTAGAATTAGGAAAAGAAGTATTCATGGCCATGGAATTTCTTATACCAAGTCTGTGCATTACAACAATGACAGATCTTACAGATTTTGGCGCAGTAGAAGAAAGGATCTCATAGTTATGAAAAAGTATGAAACAGAAGAGGTCGAACGTTGAAAAAGTAAAGAAGTTTTAGTTATATGTAAATAAGGGACGTAAGAAACTGTCGCATATAAGAGAACAATAGGTAGAAGGAAACTAGGTTGCACCGAAGGGAGCAATAGTGTAGAGAGACGTGACTGTGTAGATGATACCTAAGGAGCATTCCATGCACCACATGACAGGACGTGAAATCAAGAGTTATCATGACAACGAAGCATTGGTGTCGTGTAACATTAAATACAGAAGACATCCATCGATGGCCAAATTGAACAGAGAATTCCCTGAAGGTACAGAGTAATGGAGAAATAAAATCAACCACTAGAGGATTAGACGGAGAGTTTAGGCAAAGGATGTACGATGGAGCAGTGTACAGAAGGTGGAAAATGGTTATAAACTGCAGGGCTTGGGGGACATTTTGTCCACTTTTGTACAGGTTTTGGGGGACACTTTGTCCATTGTTTGGAACATGATTATCACTATTAATACGTATAAATATGTAAGAAAGGATATAGGGGGAAGGAGGTGAGAGTGAGAATGTGATAACTACGTAATTTTCAATTGCTTTTTAGGCAAGGGAGTCGAGAAAGGGAAAATATATATAGTATGGCTAAGGAGTAAACTCACACTACAACAGATTGGCTAGGTAGGTTTAGGATGATATTATTGTTGCATATTTTGTAGAGGAGTGTGCAGTTATAAGAAGTTATGAATGAATAATATAAGAACCCAATCATTGTGGATGTAGCCCAAGTTAGGTGAACAACGTAAATCTGTGTGTTATGGTGTTTATATTGTTTCCTAGTTTATGTTGAATGAATGGATCATATATGATGGTGTAATGTTGCGCACAGATTATAATTTACATTGACATGATAATTGTTAACTATGAATATTGCACATGTAAGTAAAGGGTTTGAGTGATGTATCACTTCCCCTCAACATTGCAGAACCTTGGTTCCTGCATCCCCTCTAGATGCCTCGGGTGAGACTTCACTTGCTATGTAGGTGATTCCGAAAGGGCCGTTGTCTAAGGTTTTTGTTGTTATTTGATTGATTAACCCCGGGTCTACCCCCTGCATGATAACACCAGCAAACAACAACATAAAGGATCTATTGTTGATCATAAACTAGGGAGCGTTGTTGGCTAGGAATGCCTCCATTTTCAAAGATCGACCCTCCATCCCAGACATCATTTTTGCACAGGGCCTTAGTATCCTTTAACATTTCCCTCAAGAAAAAGGTCGCAATCCAGTAAGAATTATTAATGAAAAATCAATGGACTTCTCAAGACCTTGGGCCTATTTTGATTGGGCATCCCAAAACAATTTCCAGTAAAGAGAGGGGGGGGAGAAGTCCTCCATTTGTCAGATTCACATTTTTACGAACTCCAAATTGGATTGGGTCTGGGACAAACAATTATGCAAAAATGATGGCTCTAAAACTTTTATTCCTTTTTTCTGGGGAAAAGAGAATTAAATCTCTTCATATTTTTGTTGACTCTATGATAGTTATAAACTAGATTAGAAAATCTCATAAATTCCATAACATCATACTCCTTCCCATTCTCAATGATGTTTTCATCATACTGGACTCTTCTGATTTTTACTCTTTGCGGCATGTATACATGTAGCATAACATGGCAGTCGATTCGCTCTCTAAGGCAATCTTATAGCTGGATTATGGGAAATGGCTAATAGAGGAAACAAAGGAAAAATCTCATTTTGAATTTCATCATAGACCATTTATAGATCCATTGGTCCCTCCAGGTCGTGATCTCTAAAATTTTATTTGATAGGTCTACAACTATTCTAATGGCGGCTCTGGACATCCATATTATGTGRTTTTTATAAATTCAGTTGTTTACATACATGCTTTGTCCCTTTTTATATTGGGTTCCCTACTTTTATACACAATACCTTGTTTTATGTTCAAGGCTATAGGTCTTTTGGATACGGCTAAAATGATTAGCAGTCCTTATGTTTTATGGGCCGCAAGGATTCTTACTCATGCATATGCTCTACCTCTCAGTAATGAACAACCTTTTGATGTCTAAAGACATTTTTTGGTGAAATAAAAGGCTTCAAGTATTATCCAGTATGTATTTTGTATCTGGTTTTGGTCAAAATGTTCTTCAATCCTTTTGTCCTGGGCCACAAGGGTTCTTATAAATGTATATGATTTGCCTCTCGAAATTGAACAGCCTTTTGCTACCTCAAGACTTTTTTGAAAAAATACATGGCTACGTGTATTTTTAGAATATAAATTTATTTTCCTCTCGAAATAAAATTTATGCTTTTTTTCCTCGGAAAATATATATATATATATATATATATTATTAACGTCCATTGACACCCTCAGATGGGGTGATAGGGGAGCGAGATTCATCATCGGATGTGAACATAAGCCACGCAAATTAGAAAGTGGCAGATCGAACGACCAGCTCCAAGGTACATAGTACTAGAAATGCAGGCGAGGTTTCAAATCATCCACGTAGGTGATCCTCCACATCGACTTGGTCTGACATTAATAATGATCCTAGTTTTTCTCCATTTGGGACCGACCCTCACATATGCCAATGATCATTAATCACTCAACCACCACCTTGGGCTCCAAGCCTTTAGTATCCAGTTGGCATGGAAAGAGGAAGAAGCAAGGTATGTGCAACATATGCCAAATATGTGACCTTCATTATGAATTGTACCATTCCCTTTTAATTCCTTATTTAAGGGGGCACAAAGGTGGTACACATCAGTTAAGGAATGAATCCAACGAGATTTTTGAACTCACCAGAATGATTACCGAGGGAAGAGATAGGATTAAGTCAATATGTTGCCCCATACCTTCGGATATTCGATGCAGCAGTAACAAAGAAGCTTTGGATCGAGTCGGTCTACATGAGAAGCAATGTTGCATCTTTTCCACCAACTTGTGGAGAATATCCAAACTCCTCGGGTTAATTCAACATCTGATAAGTATAATGGCTCCATGCAAAGGATATAGAAGGAGCTATCATGAGGTGGAGGCTCGCCTTCAGAAGCATCCTCTAGTCATAGAGATGAAAGGACTCCCACCACCATAGTCCAACAAGAAGCACTCACAACAACATTAGCTTTCCAAGATGTTATCCCGCAGCATATCCAGGAAAAAATAGCAGAAGTTGAAGAAAACATTCGGACAAAATGTACTCTTACTCCAACTGGGGCAGTGGATGAGGGAATTATCAATTAGGTGCCCAATATTAGAAGCTCTCGTGGGCGGGAGTCAAAATAATGGCACACGGTAGAAATTTATTGGCAAATGAAGATGCTTTGGGGCAAATGTTGCAAACCAAAGAAGAAGCACAAAGCACCATCCAACTCCAACTTGATGAATTGCACCTCCTCCTTCACGAAATCCTATTGTGGGTTCCTCCCTCTAGTTCAACAACAACAACCCATATCAATAGGCAAGAAGTTGTCGCTCCTCCACAAGAGCCACTGGCCCCTCCTCCAATGGATTAGGTAGTATTGTTTTCTTTCAAATTATGTTAAAATGAAGAACATGCATTTATTAGTGGTAGATTCTATCTTCTCTCGGTATATTATATACTTTTATTATTTAGTAAGTTTGAGTCTATTTAAAAAAAATAGTTCAAATTGTCTGGACGGATAAGCTTTTCCCCTGCTATTGGTCTAGTTTCCCAAGTGGCAGACCAGTAGCTAAATTTTTTTTTATGAATTCTTTGATGATAGAATAAAAAAAATGTGCTTATTTATTTACAAAAAAAACGTCCATTGACACCAACTTTGTCCTATCGAACCTTAATAAAAAGTGATAAGGAATTATTTTGGTTTTCTTTAAAAATTTATTTCTAGGCTAAAAATATTGAAAAGAAGCTTTCCTAAATCTCCATAGTTTTAATGAGTTAAAAGGTTAGGAATTGTGGAAAACTATATTTCACTTTCGATTTTCTAGATTAAAGTTAGTAACATCTTTATAGCATCCTAATTTTATTTTATCTTTTATATTTCTCTAACACAATAAAATTAGATGAATCAATATCAATGTTTTGAATTGTGTCTAGACTATAAAACTTCTCCAGGTATTTTTAGTACTTTTTCAAACCAATTTGTGATAGAATTGTTGTTTTTTTATAGGATTATTAACATGGTCTATAGGTCTTTATGTTTCTATGTGTCCATAAGTAATAATGGTGTAGTTATAAAAATTAATATATTATTAGTGAATTGTATTTATGCTAATAGTA
This sequence comes from Picea mariana, assembly GCA_032191745.1. Lineage (NCBI taxonomy): Eukaryota > Viridiplantae > Streptophyta > Pinopsida > Pinales > Pinaceae > Picea > Picea mariana. Next base: position 76,178 of record JASDQU010243447.1, on the reverse strand, counting down.
AATGGTGGTTGTGAACGTTTATTATAAGTCAACTTTTGTATGTGATCAAAGTTGACTTTGTCTTGCATGTAACATATTACATATTAGTTAATTAATTGTCTTGAAAAATGAAATAAAAATAATAGGAATTTATCTAATGGACAAAGTTGTTGGCCACTTCAACTTAGTGGTAGACATGTAAGGTAAAGTAATGTTAGTGTATTAGGAGATTTAGTAAAGTTTCTCTTCAATTTGTTTAGACGAAAAATATACAACATGAGTGGGCCTAATGGTTAAGAGCATGTTTTTCCTCCTTGGAGGTCACGGGTTCAAATTCATAGGGGGGTAGGGTACGTATACCTTCATAGACTTTACCATTCAAATTGTTGCACGGAGGGGGTCCCTTGTCCCACAAACAAAGGGGTATCTCATACACCAATTTGATGTCTGGCTTGGCCATGACATTAAAAATAGATTATTGTTGTTTTATTATTATTATTATTATTATCCATTTTCTATATTAGAACACATATTAACTATGGATAGGTTGTGGCTAATTGTTTTGAGTGTGATTGTTTATGCTAATAGTGAACGGTAGTTGTTACTAATGGTTTTGAGTGTGAGTATTTATGATAATAGTGAACACTTATTGCAAGTCAAATCATATATGTAATTAAATTTGATTTTGTTTTATATATAATATATTAGTTAAGTAATTGTTATGAAGAATGAAATAAAGATAATAATAATAAAAATTATTAATGTTCAAAGTTGATCACTTTGATTTAGTGGTAGACATTAAGGTAAAGTAATGGGAGTAAGTTAAAAAGTGGACATACTCAATCATTTTTCTTTTTTAAATTCTTCTTCAAATCTAGTAGGAATTTTGTCAGAAGTTATATTTCCACCTAATTGATGGGAACTTTATCCTTAAGGGTTTTAGCCAATTTTAAGAAGACCTAGATCATTGAAATTTCAAAAAAATGAATGTATCAAGGTGGAAATTTGCCTCTTCGAGAAAAAAAAAAAAAAAAAAGACCTGCTGGAAAAGTTGAGTTTCAAAAAAGAAAGAAAAAAAGTGGCATTGCTCTTGTAAAATGGTAGATTGTGGCAAAGCCTGGGGGTTTAGGGGGTTGGGGTTTAAAAAACATTTTCTTATTTAGCAAAGTACTTGCCATGAAATGGATTTGGGGGCTAATTTCTATTCAAGGTCTATGGAGCTAAACTTTGTACAAAAATACATTGAGCTAGATTCAATCGAAGATTGGATTTGGAAGTTAAACAAAAGATTGCATCAGTGTTCAATATTATAGAAAGTGATTGTACTATAATTAACCCTTGTAGGCCAATGGTTGATTTGGAAGGTAGGGTATGGTGTGAAAATGTGGGTTGGTTTTGGACCCATGGATTAACAGTGGAGGAGACTACATACTATTTGAAAATGTTATGATGTCACTTCATGATCGATTTTTAATATTTCTAAATCAAGTGTCCTTGGCTACTCAAACTACAATGTGGAGACATGAATAGTAACTGCTACATAAATGGGATTACCTACCAAAGATGAGGGAGAGTGGAAGTTTATATTTCTAAGCTCAGAAGAAGCCATGTCAAGTTGCAAGAGATAGGGGATGAATTGATCTAGTCTAGAAATGTATATAGAGGATCATATACCCCAAAGGTTGGTGACATTATTCTTTGTGAAGAGATTAATGAGGTCGTGTCACATTTGTGGTGGAGAGTGGTTTATAAGTTTATATTTCTTTTCAAGTCCTGAATAGTTATGTGGATTGCAAATGAAAATAAAGTTTCTACATGGGAAATTTTACAAAGGAGGACTAAGCATAGGCCTAGGAGATATCCACTATGTAAGAATGAGAAGGAAACCATCTCCCATTTACTGACATCCTAGGTATATATTGTCCAAGTTTGGAGGGAAATTTCAAAACGTTTTGGCTTTAGGTTGAATTGGAATGGAGATGTGATGGAAGTTCGTTTAAAATCTTAGGTTAACACATCAAATAAAAACATTATAGCTCTCTTGTTGATTATTTCCTAGGGAATTTGGTTTTCGATAAATGCAATGTTATTTGAGGATCACTTTATGTTGTCAAATCAATGTGTTGTAGGAAGTAATTCTATCGACTTAGATAGATTTTCATAAGAACATAAGGAAAACTCCCAAAGGTAGATAATAGTTGTAATACCCTCAGTTTGACCCTAGTTGTAAATGTATATGTACATATGTTATATAGGTTGGTGAGGCAGTATGGTTTTGGGCTAGAGCACTTATGTGATATTAGGTTGGAGAGCCTATATCTTGAAAGGTCTGTGAGCCTAGCATTGTACATTGTAACCACACTGATATATATATTAATAAAATACATCATGGTTGGAGACCAAGTCAAACAATAGAGTATGGGGGGGTATGACTCCACGAGAAGGAAAGGGGGCTAGGGGATTAAGTAAAGGGGCTAATCCAAGGAATATAATATTATATTCCTAAGTCCTAAGTCTTATTTCATTATTTTTATCCTAAGTTCCCAAGTAATGGGATGATTTCCCAAGTGTTGAGAGAGTAGTTATTTTAGTGACACATGTCAAAAAGGGAACATGCATATATAAAGTTTGGGATTAGTGAGAAAGACATGCATTTTATTATTCCATTCTTTCCATTCTTTATCTAGGAAGTTGGGGGTGATATAGTGAGCCATTGTAACCATGTTTTCTTTGTGAACCATGGAATCCTAGGTGGATTTGGGTGAACATTCTCCTTGGATTGCCTTGGGGAAGGATAGTGATATAGAGGGAGAAAAATATGGGATAGGTTTCCCTTGGTGTGAGGCCTAAAGGATATCTAGAGACTCCATTGGTGCAACTAGAGTTCTTGGAGCCACAACTTAGAGAGTTCTTGGTGTAACTGTGTTGGAAGCCTTAGAAGGGAAGGGGGACAGCCTAAGGGACTGCAGTGTGGATAAGGGGGTCCAATTCCTTGGGTTGTGTAGGTTGGGGAAAGGGAGTTGTAGGTTGGAATTGCTACCAAAATTTGGTACCTTGTCCTAGTTGAACCCAATATTGACTATGAGACCTTAGTTGGCCTAGAGAGTGTGCCTTTTCCTTGGTGAATTCATAGCCCTAGCTCAAGGGTGACCTACTATTGAGAGAGATGAGATAGTTGTGTCTATGGCTAGGTGGAACATATGAGGTCTACAACTAGTTGGTGCTTCTATTTAAGATAAGTGTTATGTATTATATTCTTTAATTATTTGTATAATGTGTCTTTTTATATGCTAAATTATGTTATGTTGTGCATGTGTATATTTGTGTATATTATTATGTGTTATGCATAAGTTATGCATGAAACTATATATTATTTAGATTTTATAAGTGTACCATATGCAGTGCATATTGTTATAAATTGGTATCAGAGCCCATTAGGCATAATTATTCACGATATCTAAGAAATCTTGAGCCAAGTTAAGAAAAAATTAAAAAAAACAATATGTACAGAGGTTAAATTGTAGTGACATATGCATGGAAGTGAGTCTAGGGTGTGTTACATATTGGTATTAGAGGTTTGTCTTCAATACTGAGCCTATATGGGCTAGGAATAATAAGTAGGGGAAAGTACAAGTATGGATGTTTGCAAACTGCTTGTAAAAATCCCCCCTGTGGATTTGGGGAAATTCTTGAAAGTTTGAAGAAATTGAGGTTAAGGGGTTAACATCCCCAAATGTTTCCTCTGTATTGGTGCGTAGAGGCCTAAACTTGGCCAAATTTGTGAGATTTACAATTGGCAATGGGGAATTTAGGGGAAATTGGGCAAAATTACCAATTTATGAGCGAATTATGGTCGAATATGTGCTCAAAATTGTTGTAAGCATGATTAATTCTAGCAAATTGAT
>JASDQU010243447.1:47653-60311 GCA_032191745.1 Picea mariana | reverse complement strand
AATTCAAAGTGAATAAAAAATAAATTAATTCAATAATAAATTTAATGGAGAAATTAGAAGTGGGTTAACCCTAAAATAAGGAAAGTGGGCAAAGTGACCTAGAAGATGTTTTTAAGGAAGCTACTTGGAGAGTATAAATAAGAGGAAAGGATCTCTCATTTAAGACACACTTGAGAATATCAAATACCTATAGGTGTCTGAGGTAACCAAAGGATATCTAAGCTGAATTTCTGAGGAAAGTGAATAAAAGAAGGCCGGAATTCAAGGAAGGATAAATTCTTTTGATGATGCTTTCTAAGGTATGTTTTTTTCAGGTCATCTCACCATTTTCACAATAAATTTTTTCTAGAATGATTCAGACCATGAAATTTCTATTCCATTGAGGAAACATATCCAAGTATCTGCAGTAAAAAAATCAGCTTGTGGGTCGTTGTATTTTTGGAGTTACACTCCATGGAAAATAGGGTTTGTGGCTAGTCCTGAAACTAGTAAAAAACAGGTGTTTCAGGTAAAAACATCATAACTTCTTCATAACAGATCCAAACTCAGTAATACCAAATGTGTTGGTTAGAATAAATTCTTTAGTATTCTTTGTAATAGTTTCAGATCAATTCAGAAAGTATTATGTGCAGGGCATGCTCTACAATGTCGCTCTCTAGAATAAGCCAGAACTCAGCAAGGTGTGCCATTTTTGCCATAACTCCTTTTCTGATAGGTTCCAAGTAGTGAAACCTGGAGGAATTACACAAAAAATGCTGAAGAACATTGTATACCAATTTTAGATCTTTATTCATTACAGGTACAAATTTATGATTATTTCAAGTTAGGGTTGTTGACTAATCCAAAACTAGTCTTGTGAGACTAAAGAAACGTTTGATGAAAATGATAGTCTCTTGTTGTTAAATTTAAGGAATGTTTGTAGGTATATGATCATATACACCAGGTCTATTAAAGAGTTAAATCATATTTGAATGATGAAATTGATGAGGGATTTTGGTTGAGGTACAAGTTGGGTACATGGTTGAGACAAGTAGTTGATGAGTTGGCACATACATGAGGTGTATAGTTGATGATGTTGGTACATATTGATGAGTCATAGTTTTTGAGTACTTGACACGTGATTGGTTCATATTTGGTACATGGTTGGTTGCATTTGTTTATGGTACATGTTGATTATAGATTGTTTGGTACAGGTTGGTGCATGGTTGAAGCACTTGTTTATGGTATAGGTTGATTATAGGTTGAGGTGCAGGTTGATGCATGGTTGATGCATGGTTCAGATTTATTGGTACAAGTTTACAGTGGTATATCTCACAGTGATAGTGTGACATTGGTTCCATCATTCTACTTCTACTTCAGGGAGGTTGGATGGGCCAAGGACAGGTGGTTGTAGCCACATTCCGGTTGTAGCTGGAGAACATAGGGGGTTGTAGCCTCCTTCTAGTTGTAGCCAGAGAATTGGGGAGTTGGATATTCCCTTAGGTTGGAGCCTCCTTCCATTTGTTGTTGGAAAACAAAGGAAAGTTGGTGCTTCCAATGAATGTAATTTCTCAATATATATAAGATAAAGCATTATGTGCTTTTATCTCGATTTGGGTTTCCATGTAAAACACTGGTGTACTGTGTATGTGTGTGATTGTTCATTTCGTATTGCTCATTATTGGATAATAATTCTACATTGATACAACACTTGGATTATTTGGAGAAAAAAGATTATAATTACACTATCACTGATTCACCCCTCCTCTCAGTAATCCAACACACGGGTTAATCTCATAGCAGTGAATCTGGTCAACAAACTTGGATTGGAGGTTCATGATCATCCTAGCCCCTATCCATTGGGTTGGGTAAAAACGAATGTAGAGATAAAGGTAACAAAAAATTGTAAGATTAAATTTGTTGTAAGTTCTGATTTTATTGATGAAGTGGAATTAGACGCAGTACCCCTTGATGTATGTGGAGTAATGTTTGAAATCCCCTACATGTATATGAGGGATGCAATCTTCATGCAGAGAGCCAACTAGTACTGACTAATCAAGGATGGGAAGTCCTACATCATTAATACACTTAAAGGCAAGTCAAAGATCTCGTTGGTAAGTGCCACCCAATCCAAAAAGTTAACTAGTTATAGTAAGAAATATGTTTTTCTTTTCTGAAGAGAAAATCAATTTGATGATGAGTCAATGAGAGTAAAGGAATCCCTACATAGGTGTACTAAAAAGCAGAAATATCAATTGGAAGATTTTCTACAGGCATACATAGGAGTGTTCTGAGAGCCTAAAGGGATACCACCTAGGAGAGAAGTGGAGAATGAAATACAATTATTGCCAAACTGCCCCTTGTTGAATATTGGGTTGTATAGACAGTTTGTTATAGAAGTGAATGAAGTGGAGACGCAGTTGCAACAGTTGTTGGAGCAGTGTGTGATTCAACCAAGTACCTCACCTTGTGGGTCACCCATCATAATTGTACCCAATAAGAATGGGACTTGGAGAATTTTTATATATTACATGGCATTGAACAAGATTACACTAAAGAATCAGCGCCATTTGCCAAGGATCGATGATCTATTGGACCAACTGGAACATATCAAGTACTTCACTAAGCTGGATTTGAAATAAGAATATCACCAGGTACAAGTCAAATAAGGAGATACTTGGAAGACTACCTTCAAGGCAAGGCAAGGTTTGTATGTGTGGTTGGTTATACCATTCAGTTTATGCAACACACCAGCTACATTTATGAGACAAATGAATAATGTTTTACACCCTTATCTAGATTCATTTGTTATTGTTTATTTGGATGATATATTGGTTTATAGCGCTATCTAGGAGGAGCATATTTCACATCTTATGCAGGTGTTAGAGACTATGAAAAAGCAGCAGCTACTGGCCAATCTCAAGAAATGCAAGTTTTCTCAGCATTCTTTGGTGTATTTGGGGTATGTGATCTGTGTTGGGGCAATATAGATCCTAAAAAGATGGAGGCCATCATGAAATGGCCAGTTCCTACAAATGTCACTAAAGTTAGGAGTTTTATTGGGGTAGCACAATACTTATAGAAGTTAATAGATTCATTTTCAGTGGTATCTACACCACAGCATGCCAGAACATACAGTGGTAAGAGTTTCCAATGGGGGGATAATCAAGAGAAGGCCTTTGATGGGATGAAAAGAAAGATGATTCAAGAACTAATGATCACACTACCAAACTTGCAGAAGCCCTTCAAAATGGAGACAAATGCAAGTGGGTATTCCATGGGAGTAGTACTGATGCAGGGAGGAAGGCCCATATGCTATCATTCTGAAGTATTTCATGGGGTGGTTCTCAAATACCCTACCTACGACAAGGAGCTATACACCTTGGTACAAGATTTCAAAAAGTGGAAGAACTATATGATGGGAAAGGAGACCATCATCCACACTGATCACCATCCACTACAGTATTTGTAAGCCCAAAGTAAGCTACAACAAACCATGCATTACAAGTGGATGGAGTTTTTACAAAAAATTCATTTGGTCGTAAAGTATAAGAAGGGTAACATAAATAAGTTGGTAGACGTGCTTTCACAAAGACCTACATCCAAGATTACAGCTTTGGGAACTCTGATGCAAATGGAGGCTTTTACCCATGATGCATATAAAGAGGCATACATAGAATATGAGGACTTCAAGGAGGTGTTTCAGTGGCTACAGGGCCAGATTCATATAGAAGAAGGTGATGACAATGTTGACTATCATTTCTAGAATGGTTTACTCTACAATATCGATAAGATCTATATTCCTAAACATGAATGATTGTAACATCCCCACTATAAACCCCAGTTTGATTATGCTTAATGTATATATAACATGTGGGTACGAACAAAGCGATGTAATATGTGAATTGCATTTTTATGTTTTAAATAATAAAATGTGATGTCAACTACTAACAAGAGATGGGGGTTGAATTAATCCAAAATAGAGGGGAAGTTCTAAGAGAATGGCTAAGAGGGGTCTAAGGGGGAATTACCCATGTATATTAATTCCACCCATTTTCCTAAAATTACTATTTGTATATGAACCTTTTAATTTTTGGTTGAGTGTTCCCAAAGCCAGTCATTAAATACATGTAAGAGGGTTGGTGCGAGTGGTCACATCCCAAAGTTATTGGGCACATGGGGGTTGAATACAATCAACTTTGGGAAGAATGTGAGTCAATAAAGGCAAGCCAAAGGGAGGAAATTGGTATGGGTTGGGACAACAATTTTTACACATTGAGTTTTGTTGCATGAGGAGAAAGTAGAGAGCAAGAAAGAGAGAGTGGAGTCGGTGCATCCATGGAGGGCAAATTCTAGAGCATGTTGAAGTGTATTTGGAGCGATTTGGAGCTGGATAACTGAAGATCTAGGTTGTCAGGCCTTGAGAGTGAACTTTGGAGTGAGTTTCACTAAAACAACAAGTGTTTGTTGTTGGTTGCTAGTAGTTTTTCGTAGCAGCAAGTTCCTCGAGTTCCCAGTTGAGATATTCCTAGCTACCTATACCAGAGAGACCTTGATAAACAAATGGGATTCCCCAGGGACTGAGATCAATGAAGGGGTACATTCCTTGGGTTAGGTAGGTCAAGAGGAAGAGCTGGTGGAAAATTGGGATAGTTGTAGGAAGATACCAGTGGGTTGTGAGTTTTATGAGTTGTGAGTGAATTGTGAGAGACCACCCTATTTTGTGGATCAATAGCCTCATCTCAAGAGTGACTGGATGTTGAGATTTGGAACAGTGGGTCTATGATTGGGTGGAACATTCGTCCAAAATATCTAGTTGGACAACTATTTACAAAAGATAAGTGGTTATTTATTTTCTATCTTGTATTTATGAGTTGAATTGTTGTGCATGATCTATGTAAATGAGAATGATTTATATGTTGTTGTAATGAACTATTTATAGAATTCACGCGTGTATTTAGCATGTTGTATATGCATATATTTTATGGTTATAGATAGTAACTAAATATGTTGTAATTGCATAGCTGAAAGCTACAGGAAATAAATTAGTTAACATAAATTTTTCATTTTTGTGAGTTTCTGCACCGTAATGTCCCTTAATTGGGTTGGGGGACGTTACATTATGGTATCAAAGAAGTTGGTTTAAATATCGGGCTTGTATGAGCTAAGAACTAGTAATAAATATGCCTCATCGTAGTCGAAGAGATGATCTGGGGCGTAAATCTACAAGTTGAAGAGCCGAAATCGACCTAGAATGGTCAAATTTCACGTTCTAATGGTCGTTGAAGCGTAGAATAGAGTTTAGTAGATCAACGATCGAGATCAATGGCCAAGATTCTCTGTGATAAATTCAAAAAGTCGTAATGTTTCAACTGTTTGAAAAGTTGATCAAATCGATGACCATGATTCATTTTAGGGGTTTTTGAAATGGATTATATCGATGACTTAGATTCATCGAGGTTTTTGGTTGAAATTTTTTTATTATGGAAATTCACCAAGACATATCATCGACGACCGAAATGGCTAAGAGATTGGTTCGACCAAAGGACATCTCTAACCATCGATGGTCGACAGTCAGTGTCGGATGAATCCCATGAAGCATTTTCAATCGTCGATGGTTGATGGGTCGATGGTCAGGCACCGACTGATTCGATGAAGTGTTTTGAATCAAGCAACAAAATTTACCGATGACTAATCAGCCAATGGATGGGCGTCAACCGATTTGGCAGGGTGTTCAGGTCGCCAAAGAAAATCGACCAATGGTCAATGAAGGAAAGAGGGTGGTGACATGTCATGCCACATCAACATCAATGTGTCATGCCATGTCATCCAAGTTGACACCTCAGGATGATATTTTATGCCACGTCAACACCCATGTATCATGCCATGTCGGCCAAAAGAAGTGGTCGATGGCCGATGGTCAGGTCGATCAATTTAGGGAAGTGTTTTTGAAAGTCGTCGGGGATCATCGATCGTTGATGGGACAATGGTCAAGCATGAGAAAAATTAGTGATGAGTTCCATTCACCAATGAATGTCATCGACCACCGACGATCGAATCGGTCAATTTAGAGTTGTGTACAAATCAAATGTCAGAAGAATGGGTCGATGGTCGACGATCGCGTTGGTAGATCAGGGAAAGTGTGGTGCACTCCCAAGGGAGAATGACGGTCGTCAATGGTCGATGTGGCACAGATCAATGACTCATATTCTACACAATTTGATATCAATCGTTCAGATTTAAAGGGTTGTTACAATAGTAAAATAGTCAGTTTTATGCGAATTTTTGTGGTTTTTGAAGGTCATTAACTAGTGAGGTGATTTTGAGGCCCTAAGCAACGTTTTTAGCCAATGAAAACCCACGATAGTAGAGTGTACCAAGGTAGAAMTTGTCTCAATAACTCAAATAAAAAAAATCAGAGAGAGTTATCCAATGAGCTCAATGGTTTGCAAAATGGAGCTCGTATGAGAAAGTTACAGCCAAAATTTTGGCACCAAAGTTACTTCTGGAGGGCATAACGCCTTGGTCAAAAGTATGTTTGGGGCATAAGAGTAGTCAATGGAAATATTATGACCCATAGAAGCCATTGGTAGAGTCATATTTGGGTTATGGGTACCTGAAAATGTGGAGGAAAATAAATAAGACACATGTAGCATGCAAGGATAAATTGGGTAAAACAACTTAAACTTATCTGAACCATAACTTTTAGCTAGGAGATTGGATTTGAGAAAACAAATAGTTGATGGAAATTTATTGAGGAGTAGAATACATATGTCAACCCATAAATTTGAATTGGGCAATAAAATTTTCTTTAAATTATGAAAAAGGTTTATGTAGCAGTAAATGAGTGGAAAATTCCAGTATATGGATGTTGTAACTTTTCACTTAGAACTCAGATTAAGGCATGAGTACATCCATTGGGAATTTGTTTCAGAAAGGAATGCATCAAGCGAAACAAAATTTGAATTTATGCAATGTCTCCTTCATGAATTTATGAAGAAATAATATGTATTCTAATGGGTGAAATATTTTAGGCTATGCATGTTTCTAACARTAATTATTGCATGCACATTTCTTGTTGAATTAGAGGTACAGAAAGCAAATTTAGTTCTTACATGAGGATTGGGGTTATGGAAGATGCTTAGGGATATTACAGTCATGAGGAAGAGATCATAGGTCTGCATTTCATAATGGGGAATGTTGAGACGGGGTCAAATGGAAGAAGAGACAGGAAGGAGCCTGTAACTATGGTCGCCAATTCTGTTATGAGATTTCCCCCCTGTGACCTTAAGTCATGTCACAGTAGAGCGAGACCATATGTAAAAGACAAAACCTACCCTCACACACGACAATGTTATAATAAAATAACTAATCTGAGGAGATAAGTATATAAAGAGATAAAGAGAGGCCTCACACCTTGTATGCTACGTCTGATGTAGATCCTCGCTCTCCACCTTTGATTTCACTCATGGTCTCTACTAGTATTAATCTGCAAAAAGAGACCAAGTCTATGTTGCAACAAGGTAGTTATGAATTCAAAACATACATATAATGTGCAAATTTTCAAGTATATGAAGTAAACTAACGTATATCAATAGATTGAATCGATTTACACATGTATGGAGGGAAATAGAAATCTTGCAAAAATGAAACTAATAAGAAAACTGGAAAAGAAAAATTTACACTAATTCTTCAAATGAAAAATAGTTTCAAAAATAAAATTCATGAACAATCCTTCAAACCTTGAAATGAAATTTTTTTGTATGCTAGTATATTTTTCTTTTCCAAATAACAATGCAAAGAAAGAAAGAGACCTAACTAGCAAAAAAAACTAAGTTTTTTTGTTTTCTTTTTCTTTCTACCAAAGAAAAACGAACAAAAGATGCTAAAAGAAAGAAATTTTTTTAGTTTTGTGTTTGAAAAATCCAAAGAAAACAAAAAATAAAATTCTCGAACTCAAATATAAACTCAAGTTTCAAAGATGACCACAACAGTGACAAAAAAACCGAGATCTTGAGAACAAGACTAGTCTTATAGTCATGCAATCCAAGGGATAAAAAGGGAGACAAATATGGATCGAAAAACTTTTTTTTTTTATTTAAATTTAAGGCCTTACTAACCTCATATAATCCACAAGACGTTTTGGGACCAAACTCTCCAAAAAATATCCCCAAAATAGTTGAAACAAGATTCCAAAAAAGCTGAAAAGCAAGCAAAAAAATCACTTTTTGGAGGCATTCACGGATCACCCCATTGTGAATCATGGATATAAGATTATATACACATTTTTTATCACTTTAGGAAGTGCATATGAATTTTATACACGGTTTGGCCTTCCACAAAGCACGAATATCCACGATTCGRCCTTGTACAAAGCGCGGATATGACCAACACTTACATGTTTTTTGGCACTAAAATTTKCACTTCACCCCTCTATAAGGGTAGTGTATGTACATGGTTTTTGTGAAATAAAAGAGTGTATACAATTATAAAAGCTTGGAAAATGGGTATAAATCCCAAAACTCAAAATGTAGCARAGAGATGAAATGTAAGCCAAAAACACTGGGAAACGAAGAGCAAGAACTTTTAGAATGTTTTGAGAGTTTTTAGAGACTTAACACAACAATAAAAATAAAAATAAAACCCATTAGGCTCAAATTGTACTAAAGAACCAAACCAAACCCTCCTAGAACCGAGAGAAAGGCTCAAAAAATCAAGTTTCTTACACAGATTTGTGACTATGTACACTAGGACTATAGGACATCCATGTGTTATACAAAGGAAAATTGTGGATATCCATGACTAATAAAGGGACAAAGCATAGATGGATTAGTAAAACTTGAAAAATAAAAATCCAATCCAAAAGGAGGCTTCCATAAACTTAGAAAAAGTTTCTAAATGGAAAAAGCTTTGAAAGAACAACCTAAAAAATAGGAAAAGTTACAGAAATCAAAGACAACACAAGACACCCTAAGACCGACCTAAACTAGGAGAAGAGATCCTCAGTATGGTTGCCAATTATGTTACGGGATTTTTTCCCCTATGACCTTGGTTCATGTCACAACAGAGCGATACCATATGTAAAAGACATAACCTAACCTCACACACAACAATGCTATAAGAAAATAACTACTTTGAGGAGAGAATGAGAGAATGAGAGGCCTCACACCTTGTATCCTATGTCTGCTGTAGATCCTCACTCTCCACCTTTTATTTTTCTCTTGATCTCTACTGGTATCAACATGCAAAAAGAGACCAAGTCTATGTTGCAACAAGGTAGTTATGAATTTAAATCATACATATAATGTGAAAAAATTCAAGCATATGAATTAAATTAACATATATCAATAGATTGAATCAATTTACACATGTATGGAGGGAAAGATAACTCTTTTATTGAAAACATTATAAGTAGGTAGTTACAACCTAACTCTAACCATCCACTGCCTCAAAGCCAACTGCCCAAATTCCTCCAGTGATCCTTGAGGCATCAACTTAACAATATGTCCCTTTCTTGGATAACCCAAAAGGGATAGGAACACACCCTATGGTCATATAAGAGAGAAGGAGTGGTGGAAAACAAGTTCCAAATCAATGGTATGCTACTTAGAGGATCAAGGAAAATAGGGAAGCTTGCAAATTCGTAGGAATGATATTGCACCTCGGTTGTCCCCTTCATTCATCCCCTCACAGGTGCCTTTATACCATCCTCAAGGGGTTGAGGTGGTTGAATTCCATTGTGTACAGGCCAATGAAAGTTTGAGAATGATCTCAACCAAAAACCCTGCCCGAAAATGTGGAATATTTATTTTTTTATATTTTTTTAGGGCATCCGTGAGTTTCATACTAGCAAGGTGTGGACATTTGTGAGTTGCATACTAGTAAGGCATGAACATTCATGGTTTTCACACTGATGACCCATGGATAGAAACAAAAAAAATAAAAATTGATGAGTTTGATGAAGGATGATGGGATTTAAGTTTGCAAGCTAGGGAAAGGGACTAAGTTATCTCACAAAAGTAATTGATGTGGTAATTTGTGGTATAATAGAGGTGCAGAGCTATAGAGATGACAATGAAAGGATTACGAAGGCTCGGGAAGAAATCCTTCAAAGTTTGAATATGTTGCATAAACAAGTTAACAAGGACTTTGGCACTAAGCAGGCAACCAATGCTAGACAATTGACTAGATCTAGATCCCATAGAAAAAGGGATGATCATGGAAATGATATGCAATCAAGAAGTATGAGCAGGCACCATCATTCTCCAAAGCAATCCACCAGAAGAACTCATGCAATTTCATCGCTAGGGATCATCCCAAGTGTGTCTCATCTTCGGAGGAAAAAGAGAAGGTCTGAGGTAGACATCTTTCAAGGTGAGCTCCAGAAGATCAAGCCACATACTTTCAATGGTGAGCACTAGAAGGGAGAAGAGGTCGAGGCCTGGCTGTTGGAAATGAAGAAATATTTACAGTTGTATGATTACCCCTCCTGGGTAGAAGCTAGCATTTCCACCTATCACTTGCAAGGAAAGGAAGCCATGTAGTGGGATCAACTTAAGCAAGTGAATAACCTTTACGAGAAGAGGATCTCATGGAGGTATTTCAAAGGATATTTCCAAGAGAAATATTTGTCCAAGCATTAATATGAAAGAAACATGAAATATTTCTTTGAACTCAAGTTGGGGACCATGACAATGGAGGAATATGAGAAGAGGTTCTTTGAATTGTTGAATTATGTTGACTTCATCAAAGATGAGAAGGTTAAAACCCGAAGGTTTCTAAGTGGGTTACCATCCTTCTATAGTGAAAAGATACAATATGATAACCCCAAGACCTTGGAGGAAACCACAAGGAGAGTAAGGAATCTTTATGAGCAAAGCAGAGGAAAGCCAATTTTCCAAAAGGCTTGGAATGACAAGATGAAAAGGGAAAAGGATAAAGGGAAGAAAGGTTTTAAGCCACCCTTTTTCAGGAACAACACCCAAGAAAATTAGCAAGGTAAAGCAGCCCAAAATGAGCACAAGACTACAAAATCATTTTGGAAAAGGTGAAGACAACAACTTGTACAGTGTTGGGGATGTGAGGGAAATCACTTATATAGGGACCGCCCTCACAAGGGAGAGAGAATGAGGTATTTATACAACATTCAATAGGCTGAAACAGTGGAAGACATGGGAGGAATAATGGCAAGGATTTATGCATCCTTGGACAACAAGCAAGCAGAGTATCAATCTCTCATGATTGAAGTGGAAGGTAAGATTGATAACCAACCCATCGCAATTTTGATTAATTATGGAGCTAGACATAGTTACATAAATGCTAACATTATTTAAATACTTCACTTGCAAAGGAGTAAGCATAAGAAGAATTGGTTAGTTCATTTAGCCACATGAGCTAAGCGAATGATCAATGAGTTGGTTAAAGATTGTCTGATAGACATGAATGGACTCGGCACAGATTGTCTAATTGGCATGGATCGGTTGGAAAAAAACCATGTTGTACTAGACTGTTACAACAAGACAATGACATGTCTTGATGAGGATGGGAAGCAAGGTAAGGTTCAATTCATTCCAAGAGCTGTAGTTATTAGAGAAATTTCAGCTATGTAATTGAAGAAGAGTTTCAGGAAGGGATGTCATATTTTTGTAGCCCATATGGAAGAAGAAGCCAAAGATAAATAGGAAATATTTTAATACCATATGGTCTTAATATATTTCAAAGATGTTTTTAGAGAAATCCCAGGACTTCCTCCAAAGAGAGACATTGATTTCTCTATTGATTTGATGCCAGGAGCTTCCCCAATGTCCAAGACACCATACAAAATGGGCACACCAGAATTGAAAGAGTTACATATGCAACTTGAAGAGATTTTAAATAAGCGGTATATACGCCCAATTGTGTCACCTTGGGGAGCCTCGATACTTTTTGTGAAGAAAAAATATGGGCCCTTAACGTTGTGTATTGATTTCATACAGCTGAATCAGCTGAAAGGTGCAGGGATCTTTTCCAAGATTGACTTGAGATCAGGCTATCATCAAGCGATGATTAAGGAAGAAGACATCAACAAGATAACATTTAGGACAAGATATGGGCATTATGAATTCATGGTAGTGCCATTTGGACTATCAAATTCCCCAACAATATTTATGTGTTTGATGAATGGAGTGTTCAAGGAGTACCTGGAAAAGTTTGTAATTGTGTTCCTAGATGATATACTTGTCTAATCTAATTCAGAAGAGGAACGTGAGCATCATTTAAGAATGGCGTTGCAAGTTCTAGGAGAACATAAATTGTATGCTAAGCTAAGAAAGTGCATATTTTATCAAAATAAGATTCACTACTTGGGGCATATAATTTTAGTGGAAGGAATAACAGTTGATCTTGAGAAGATAAGGCCATTAGAAGATTTCCAATGCCAAAGAATGTGACAGAGGTCATATCATTCATGGGTCTTGTTGGTTATTACTGAAGATTCATAAAATGATTTTCAAATATTGCAAGTCCAATCACTTCTTTACAAAAGAAGGAAGTGAAATTTAAATGAACACCCAAATGTGAAGAGAGTTTTCAACAGATAAAAGAAATATTGACAAGTACACCAATATTGAAGATTGTAGATCCATATGAATATTTTGTTGTCTGCATTGATGCATGCAAGGAAGGGCTCGATGGAGTTCTC